>PVJN01042394.1:0-18274 GCA_004026805.1 Lasiurus borealis | reverse complement strand
TAGTGTGCACCTGCTAAAATTTGATTGAATAAATTAGTACAACATGGAGAGGACTTCTGAACACATGCATACAAATGCATCTATTTCAGCAGAAAGAAATTGTTTCCTGTGGTATAATTAAATAGTAGTATCTCACCTTTAGAACTGGAAGTGACCTTACAAATATCTATAATTCTACAGATGAGGAAACTGAAGCCAAAAGCATTCAATTTGCAGGTTACAAATTGATTTTGAGAGAGAGAGAGAGAGAGAGAGAGAGAGAGAGAGAGAGAGAGAGAGAGAGAGAGAGAGAGAGAGAGAGAGAGAGAGAGAGAGAGAGGAGAGAGAGAGAGAGAGAGAGAGAGAATCAGTTGCCTCCTGCATATGCCCTGAACAGGGATTGAACCTGCAACCTGGGTATGTGCCCTCAGCAGAACTAGAACCTTTTGGGAGGATGCTCCCATCAACTGATTCACACCAGCCAGGGCTACATAGATATTTTTAAAAAGAAGAATGTTACCTAGACATTTTTTTAAAAGAACAATACATACCAATATCTTAAATAAACAATTTTTAAAAAGCTAAATTAGACCTCTCTAGTTTTAGTGATAAAGGACAAGAGAAATACTATTGTCATGAGATTTTATTATTTATGATAAAAACAAGGAACAACAATGTTTATCTGTTATTTTTTATTTCTCTACCACAATTTGCCATAAACTACATTACTTAGAGAAATTAATTTTCCTAACAAAAGAAAGCTGAGTTTACATATATTATCAAGCTGAGCAAAATTTTCAAACACTGCTTACTCAATTTTATCTGAGTAAGGTAAGATCTACTGTTTATCATCCATTTTACCATGGCAAGACTTCTTTGGTTATCAGACATGTAAGTCATAATCTACCATCTAATTGTGCTGCTATTTCTCTAAAAGGGACTGCATATAGAAAGATTGTACAGATATGTATGTGCACATCATTGGAAAGGAACATGTTTATATTTCTATTAAATGGTTATTAAGTGAAAAAACTTTAGTATAGATAAATATTAGGAGAATTTTAAGGATGACTACACAAAAAATAACAATACCATCTTGTCATTGCATTGGTGTTATGTGGTGTTTTAGGGAAAAAGTAGGAGGATCTAAAGAGTGATTATTTGGGGTGAAATACAACATAGTTCAGTGGTGCTAGGAACCAATCAACTGATAAATATCAACTATTGGTTCTTCCCCCAAATAACTATTTTTATTTCTGTTTTTTCTTTAACTTTCTATATTAAAATATAGGTCCTTCTTTAACTTCTTTAGCAAATAAATTAACTAAGAGAAAGTAAATATACTAAGTAAAAAACAAATATCACTAAGTTTAAGAATATGTGTAAATTTACATAAATATGTTTATCTGAAAGAGAAGAAAGGCCAAGGATAAAGCATCATATTCAGTAGAAATAACAGTGGTTTGCCAGTCAAGGTGAATTACCTTGAGCCTAACATTTCCTCTTCCTATCCTTCAAGTTTTTAGTTCCTGACATGCAGGTTTGGACTAGATGTTCTATAGATTCCCTAGAGGTCTATAAACTTTACATGTTTGCTTAAACTCTCCAGTTTTTTTAAGTATGATATCATGGAATAAAGAGACATTAGGCCATTGACCATTTCACCTTTTTTTATGAGAAAATAAATTTTAACCAAAAAAAAAAAAAAATCAACAAGAGCCTTTATATCACAAACTGAATAACAACTCAACATTACATTTAAAAAGCTTTGAATGAATTAATCATGTTTATCTTCCAAAGTCAATGGAAATATTTGTTTTTGTAAGGTAACACATTTTTCTGATTAAAGTTGTCAGACAACAAGGACTGCATGATAATAGAATAAAATCCTGTTAGTTCATTCAGGTATTACAATGTCACTGTAGAATAGAATGCTGTACTTGGGATAGTATGTCCCTGAAAAATGTTTAGTTGATTAAATTAAGTGGTTAAATTATTTGTCTTTAGATAAGTTACTGCCTATGTGTCTGTCTATTCTTGGGTTGACCACTTTGAAAACTCAAAAGGTTTAACTCATGCTGAATTGGTAAAAGTTTCTAATCCTCACCAATATATATATATATATATATATATATATATATATTTCAAGACTTCTTTGGTTATCAGACACACAATCTACCTTGAACAGCTTATTCTCCTACCTCTTATAAATTACTATGTCTAGTGATCCTTTTACAATTTCACTTAATCAAGGGCAGAGTTTTTGTTGTTGTTCATTTGCTTGTTCAGCAAAATATATATTGAGCATAAACTATGTGTCATACTATATATATGGTTTTATGATGACTATCACAACATCCAGAAAACTACTTGGGGAACAAGGCAGAGAAGCTTCTGATTCAACTGGAGCTAGACATTTAGTTGCATAATGTTGTTTTTCCTTTTCTTCTGTGATTAATGGTTTTTCTTCTTTCCTATTAGCTATGCCTTTGTTTAATGCTAACTTCAACTTACTAATATCTTTAAAACATAGGTAAAAAACTATACCTCCATAAAGTGGTGCACCTGAATGCCTCGTGATGCTGAGGACTCTCGGTTCCCAGATATGTGATCATCTTAGCTCCCTATTTCTAGCCTTTGAGCCAAGCCTTAGTTTCCTAATCCAAAGTCCTTGGATCTCAGTACTGGAATCCTTAGTTCTAGAATATATAGGTACATATCTCTTAAGTCTTAAAGAAACAATTGGTAGTAATAAAAGCTAATATTAATTGCCTCTCTGTCAGGTATTATGCTGGGCTCTTTACATACAGTATTTCATATAATCTGACAATTACCCTTGGAGAAGGTATGATCACCCCATTTTACAAAAGGGAAAGCTGAGGTTCAGAGTGAGCTCAGAACCAGGTAGGTTTAATACATTTTAGTCTGACACTGAATGGTATGCTCTTTCAAAGTATTCCAAAAGCATAGAATAACCAGTGAGATGGTGTGAGGGAAGTACACACACACACAAAAAAAAAAACAATATACAGCCCCAGATAGTTTGGATCAGTGGGTAGAGTGTCGACCTGCGAAATGAAGAATCCTAGGTTCGATTCTAGTCAAGGGCACATGTCCGGGTTGCATGCTCTATCCCCTGAGCAGGGTGTGCAGGAAGCAGCTGATCAATGATACCCTCTCATCGTTAATCTCTCTCTCTCTCTCACCCTCTCTCTCTCTCTCTCTCTCTTTCTCTCTTCTTTCCTCTCTGAAATCAATAAAAATATTTAAGAAAACAATAAAAATATACATACATGCTCTTTCCCAACCTATATCCAATGATGGCAGTAACTGGGTCATTTTTGCTGTACCCAGCACCTCATTGCCGGACATTGTAGCCATTTCCTAGACATTGTTAACTGAATAATTTATAGTCATATTCTTCTTTGTTATCTTTATATGATACCTTTTATGTTTATTACAGGCAATAAATATGGATACGTATGTGTAGGCAGAGTTGTACATTTATCACAGTAAGAAATGTCAAATATTATAAAAGATAGATACAAGAAAATATGAGATTTATGTTTTTAAATGAATATTAATTGGCCTTGGCTTCCAAACTGAAGGGAAAGAGAATGAATAAAGCAGCAAAAAGAACAAAAGAGCTACTGCTAATTATCTCAAAAGATTTTGTTCTTTGCTAATTTCACCAAAATCATGTACTATTTGGATTTATCATTTCAATGATCTTTCTGCTTTAGAAAGGAACACATGTATTAGAAGAGGGATGCTTTGATTCCCATTCTCTTCAAAAATGACTATTCCCTCACCATGCTGAAAAGGGGCAAAATATATTTAAAAATAGAAATGTGCACTTACTGAAGTTGAGAATGTCTGCCATTTCTGCTGGGGCTCCAATTTTTATTTTTAGTATAATAGAAATTGCTCAAAGTCCCGGTCTTTCTAATTAATATATGCGGTAATATCAGTCCCTAAGCATTGAACATGAACTGAACAATGGATAGCAGACAGTTGGTCTCTTAAACCTAAATAAAACACAACGAAGTTTAATTATATGTATGATCTCATTTCTAAGAATGAACTGGCTTAGGAAAAAGGACACATGACACATAGAAATAAGTAAAGGAAAGAAAAACAACTCCTCTACACAAATATTCAACTGGCCAGGGCGTTAGAGAGTAACATGATTCCCAGTCCTCTGTGAAGTGACAGGTGAGTAGGCTAGTTCTTTGGCATCCACCTTGCTCCTTCCTTGACTTCTTCACAGGAACTTTATTATGGATTCTGTGCAATATATAAAAATAAATAAAACTATAGAGTTTGAAGGTAATCAAATCTGGCCAATCCAGGTTCCACCACTTAATACAATTTCACCTCAGGAAATTAATCTCTCCAAATTCAATTTCTGCATTTCTAGATTAAAGATAGTAGTGGTTTACAAGTTGTTGAAAGAGTTTTAAATGACAATTTTAAATGCCAAGCATTGAAGAAAACCAAGATGGTTGCATAAGGTATATACCTGTACATGCTGGCACTCACAACCACACCAAAACTACCACTAAAAGACAAAACATCTATCACCCAGAACCTCGGGAAAGCTGGCTGAGTAACAGTTCTGCAACTAGAAGGAAAGAGAAAAGATCATTGAGGTGTGCACAAGTGCAGAAAAGCTGAGGTATGCAGGTGCACGAATCAGTCTGGAGGTTGGCAAGTGGGGGTTCTGTTTCTTTCAACCTGAAGGAGATACAGCTCCCATTACTCTGAACTCTAGTTTTCAGGGAGACTCTGGGGATTCATATCCCTACCGGGAGAAGCTGACTTTCTGCCATTGGGTCGGAAAGAAAGGGTGGCTTTCTTGCATAGGTGATCGCAGGAATCATTGTTTACTGCATTGGAGTACAGGACATGGGACTTGGAAACACGGAGACTCAGAGATGGCTCATTGGCAGCCATCACTATTTACCACGCCCTCATGACTTTATGAGATCTTGCCCCACCCAGTTTACAAACCTGCCTGAGCTGTACATGGCAGCTTTTCCATATAAATGGCCTTCCCTATCGCAGCTTAACCTAACAAACTGTAGCTCTGGTCAGACCAGGAGAAATCTGCAGACCTCCCTGTAGCTCCTGCCGGGTGGCCTCAGACAGTAGCTGAACTGCACCCCATTGGAAATCCAGGATCTAGGAACTAGTGGTCAGTGTGAGATGACAACAGATTTTAACTTCTCACATCCATAAGTGATACATTCAAGAGGCAGACTAAGTGAGCACCAAAGCCCCACTGAAGCAAGTCTTATCCCATAAGGGTGTCTCCAGCACAGCAGTTCTTCCATTACAGACACAGTGGGTTCTCACAGCCAGTTGGCCTGGAGGTAAATTCCTCCCAGTATACCAACATCAATCAAGGCTTAACTACAACAAGATGTGTACTCAACCTACAAAAAGGTGCACCAAGTATATCCACCTCAGGTGATTGGGAAGGCTAAACCACTGGGCCCAATAGGTCACCTTCCACACAAAGCTATTCCATCAACACAGGGAAGCATCCAGAATGCAGAGACAAAGAAAAAAGTCACAAATGAAAGAAATGGAGGAATGCAAAGTACTGGACATAGAGTTCAAAACCACACTTATAAAATTACTCAAGAATCTCCAACAAACCTCTGAGGAACTTAGTGAGACCTTTAAAGATTTTAATGAGAATGCCCAAAAAATTGAAAAGGATAAGTCAGAAATTAAGCATACACTGTCTGAAATAAAGAATATACAGAGGGGAAAAAACAAGATGGTGGCATAGGTGAACACCTAAACTGCTGCCTCGCATGAAAATTTCAAAACTACAGCTAAAAGAAAAAACTGGCATCATCCAGAGCCATAGGAAAGCTGGCTAAGTGGAAATTCTACAACTAGAAGGAAAGAGAGGGGCTCATAGAGATTCAGAGGAGCTACAAAAAGCTGAGGTACAGAGACATACCCATGGAGAGGATGGGTGGTAGAGTGCCTGGCCAGTTTCCTCTAGTGGATGGGAGACAGAAACTCCTGACTGCACTGAACCCCAGTTCCAACTGCACTGAATCCCAGTTCTGGGCAAGACTCATACAGGGGAAGTTTGGAGTGTCTTGAAAAGGGAGGAATGCATGGAAACTCAAAAAGCTGCATAAGGCAGAGGTCTGGAGGCATGTGTGCAAGTGGGCACAGAAAGGACTGACTGCTGATTTTGCTGCTGGCTTTCTCTAGCAGGAGGAAGACTAAACTTCCCAACTGCACTGAACTGCACTTCCTACTGCATTGAACCTCAGTTTTGGGTGAGACCCTGGGGACCCAGACTCATACAGGTCCCCAGAGGACATGGAAACTCAGGGGAACCACGAAGGGCAGAAGTCTGGAGGCCCACCAGCACGAGTGCATGCAGAGAGGGTTGCAGCAATTACAGAGGGACACTGAGCACCGGGGCTGTGTAGGGCAGGACTGACAAGAAGCCAAGGCTGTCTGCTCAGCCCTGAGACTCTGCCGTATTCAAGCCCAGCACAGAGCCTTTTGCAATTTTTTTTTTTAATTTTATATTTTATTGGTTTTTCACAGAGAGGAAGGAAGAGGGATAGAGAGTCAGAAACATCGATGAGAGAGAGACATCGACCAGATGCTTCCTGCACACCTCCCCTGGTGGATGTGCCCACAAACAAGACACGTGCCCTTGACTAGAATCGAACCTGGGACCTTTCAGTCCTCAGGGCGATGCTCTATTCACTGAGCCAAACCAGTTCCGGCTGCTTTTGCAATTTTGCAAGTCTTCTATCAAAAGGCTGACTCTAGCATAGAAGCTCTCATGGCATAGACACAGCTGATACAACCAATTGCCTTGGAGGTCAATTCCCCCCAGTGATACCAACAATAATCAAGACTTACCTACAACAAGGCTGTACACACAATCCACCAAGGGGTGCACCAATAGTGTCCACCTCAGGTAACTGTGGAGATGAAACTACTAGGCCTTATAGAACACCTAGCACACAAAGCTACTCTACCAATTCAGGGAAGCAGTGAAAATGTGGAGACAAAGGAAAAGATCACAAACAAAAGAAATGGAGGAAAACAAATGACTGTATAGAGAGTTCAAAATTATGTTTATAAGGTTTTTCAAGAATTTCCTAGAAAAGATGGATAAATTTAGCGAGACCCAAAAGGAGATGAAAAAGGACCAAGTAGAAATTAAACATACACTGACTGAAAAATATTATACAGAGACCTAACAGCAGACCAGAGGAACATAAGAATCAAGTCAAAGAATTGAAATACAAAGAAGCAGAAAACACTCAACTGGAAAAGCAAAGAGAAAAAAGAACGCAAAAATGTGAAGATAATGTAAGGAACCTATGGGCAACTTCAAGCGTACCAACATCAGAATTGTGGGGGTGACAGAAGAAGAGAGAGAGCAAGATACTGAAAACCAATTTAAAGAAATAATGACTGAAAATTTCCTGTATCTGTTGAAAGAAATAGACTTACAAGTCTAGGAAGCATACAGAATGCCAAAAGAAATGAATCCAAAGAGGACCACACCATGACACATCATAATTAAAATGCCAAGAGCAAAAGACAAAGAGAGAATATTAAAAGCAGCAATAGAAGAACATTTAATTACCTACAAGGGAGCATCCATAGGATTGTCAGCTGATTTCTCAACAGAAACTATGCAGGCCACACAGGATTGGCAAGAAATATTCAAAGTGATGAATAGCAATAACCTACAACCAAGATTACTCTATCCAGCAAAGCTATCATTCAGAATTGAAGATCAGTTAAAGAGCTTCACAGATAATAAAAACCTAAAGGAGTTCATCAACATCAAACCAATATTATAGGAAATGCTGAAAGGTACTCTTTAAGAAGGGGAAGAAGAAGAAAAAGGTAAAGATAAAAATTATGAACAACAAATACATATCTATCAACAAGTGAATCTAAAAATCAAGTGAATAAAAAATCTGATGAACAGAATAAACTGGTGATTGTAATAACATTAGGGGCATAGAAAGGGAGTGGATCTCAAGGAGGAAGGGGTGAGAGAAGTGCAGGGAGAGACTGAACAAAAACCATAAACCTATGGATGAGGACAATGTTGGGGAAGGTAAAGGCAGAGGGAGGATTTGAAGCTGGGTGGAGGGAAGCTATAGTGGGAAAAAAGAGGAATAATTATAAAAATTTGAATAATAAATATTTATTAAATTTTAAAAAAGAATATCCAGAAATTCAACAGTAGATCAAAGGACCCCAAGAATCAAACCAAAGATTTGAAACATAAGAAAACAAAAAACACCCAACCAGAAAAAAAAAAAAGAAAAAATAATCCAAAAATATGAAGATAGTGTAAGGAGCCTCTGGAACAACTTTAAGTGTACCAACATCCGAATTATTGGGGTGCCAGAAGAAGATAAAGAGCAAAATATTGACAACCTATTAAAAGAAATAAGGACAGAAAACTTTCCCTACCTGGTGATAGAAATAGACTTATGAGTCCAAGAAGTGCAGAGAATCCCAAACAAGAGAAATCCAAAGAAGACCACTCCAAGAAACATCATAATGAAAATGCGAACGGCAAAAGACAAAGAGAGAATCTTGAAAGCAGCAAGAGAAAAACAGTTAGTTACCTACAAGGTAGTACCCATACAACTGTCAGCTGATTTTTTAACAGAAAATATGCATGCCAAAAGGGAGTGGCAGGAAATATTCAAAGTGATGAATTGCAAGAACCTACAACCAAGATTACTTTACCCAGCAAAGCTATCATTTAGAATTAAAGGTCAGATAAAGAGTTTCACAAACAAGAAAGAGCTAGAGGAGTTCAGCACCACCAACCTGGATTATATGATGCTGAAGGGTATTCTTGAAGAAGAAGAAGAAGAAGAAGAAGAAGGAGGAGGAGGAGGAGGAGGAGGAGGAGGAGGAAAAGAAGAAGAAAATTATGAAAAACAAAATATCAAATACATAACATCAACATGTGAATCTAAAAATCAAGTGAATAAAACATCTGATGAACAGAATAAACTGATTAATATAATAGAATCAGGGGCATAGAAAGAGAGTGGACTGACAATTCTCGGGGGAAAAGGGAAAGGAGTGCAGGAAGTGATTGTACAAAAATCTTACACCTATGGATGAAGACAGTGGAGGGGGGTAAGTGCATGGGGTGGGTTGGGGAATCAGGTGGAGAGGAACTATGAGGGAAAAAAAGAGGAACATATGTAATAATCTGAACAATAAAGATTTATTTTTAAAAAAAGTAAATCACATTAAAATTCTTGCTTTAGAAAAAAAATGTCAAGCATTGGCAAGCATAGGTATTCCTGAATTGATCAAAGCTACTGCTCTTCTTGTTGGTATTCGTAGTAATAACAGCAATAGCAGTAATAAGAATTAGTAGTGGTAGCATTGGTAGTAAACTACTTAGCTAGTAACATTATAATACACTCTTTATTATTTAAAAGGCATTTTGTTAGAACTAAACCATGTTTTTCACTTTTCTTTCATTCCAGAATATGAAAATTATTGTGTCAAATCCTTGAGTTCTTTTTTCTTACACAATAACCAAGTTCCTTCAACTTAACTAAAACATTAATGATTTAATCACATAGTCAAAGACCACTTCTAATTACTCTGTCCCAGGTAATATGTTCCTCAAATTGATTCTTCCATTACTTCCATTCTTCCCCAAACTAATTTACTTGGGGCCACACCCAATTCACTCTTCAGCTGATAGAATGATAGTGATTATGAAAAAAAAAAAATTTCTCTTTTAATTCATAGCTTTTTTTAGACAAGCCTTTAATTCTATAGGAAATTGTGGCCAAAAATAAATTGAGCATTGATGTCCATTATTAAGTCTACCTAGTCATTATCATAATAGCTAAGGTTTAGAAAATTGGTAACCAGTATCTATAATGTATAATGGAACCACGTGAGAGGAAAAATTTTGACTCTGAATTCAACTCTGAAATTCAGAAAGTGATAAAAAAAAAATTCCCAATACAGATTACTGAACAATAACTTTTAAAAGCTCAATAAAATGTGTTTATATAAGATCATAGTACACTAACTAGAATTTGAACTTTGTTTTTGGTTGAATTTTTGATATGATGGCAGGAGGGTTGGAGAATCAGATGATTCCTGATTTTCTGTGAAATGACAGGTATATAGGTTAGTTCTTTGGTTTATTTCATGCTCATAAGAAGCTCTAATGGGCAGCTCTCTTTTATTATGATATTTAATGAGAAATGGTTTATCTATAATAATAAAAGCATAATATGCTAATTAGACTGGACGTCCTTTCAGACCATCTTCCAGATGAAGCCAGGACTGCAAGAGAAGCCCAAGTCGTAAGTGCCAGAAGGAAGCCGTGCCAGCAGTTGGTGAAGAAAGGCCTATTTGCACGAATTTTGTGCATTGGGCCTCTAGTTATTAATAAATGCGATTGAGCTAGAAGTCTCTTTCAAAATATAAGGCCAATGAAGCAATGAACAGATGAAAGCAACATTCACTGCTGATGAAGTTAATAACCATTGATATAGATATTAATTATCACAAAAGAATGTTTATTCTTACATAA
Source organism: Lasiurus borealis (assembly GCA_004026805.1). NCBI lineage: Eukaryota > Metazoa > Chordata > Mammalia > Chiroptera > Vespertilionidae > Lasiurus > Lasiurus borealis. The sequence continues at coordinate 7,692 of PVJN01042394.1, read as the reverse complement.
AAATCATCTTTTTTCTAAAAAAGTTAATTTCTAAATTTCTCCTTTTTTCTATCTTGACTTTCAGGATAGTTCTACATACTAGTATTAGCTTTTAACCTGGAGTTTTCATTTGAGTATTCATCTCTCTCCTCACTTTTTACTGAATGGTTGGATCTCTTTATGGGACATTTAAACTTGAAAACATTTTCTCAGTTCTAAGTAAGAAAATCATTTTCTTGGCCCAACTATTCTGCTTTCCTACATTTCTTTCCCTTTCACTAAAATTTTCAGTTGTAATGCCGTTTTACTTTCTTTTGATTACCTCTCTCTTTCGTTCTTCAATGGTTTGATGTTTTTATTTATAACTATAATAACTACTGTGACCCAGGTCAACAACAATCTTTTTCTGACTGTTAATGAAAGTTTCCTTCTATCCTCACTTACCTTGGTACATCAGGCAGTCAAAGAGCAGTGGGAATGGTAAGGACAGTTGGAGATCCATTTGTCACACTCATACATGTCCAGAAGCAATAGGCTATCTCCAAGATAAAATCTGTGTATTACCCCTTCCTCCCCACAGTCTGGCCTTCTCCTATTCCTGCTGAGACTTTGCTAAGTCTCCATTTTGTATGTATCATATTTTTCAAAATCCTGATATATTTTGGGGGGTCATCCTATTCTCTAGTCTATATAAGCTTCTAATACCTTATCAAAGTTATTAGAGTGGTTTTCTTAGCCTCCAAAAAAAGATAAGTGTAGAGAGCCTGCAATTGGGTTGCTGTAGAATCAACATAGAGGTATCCTTTTGAATAGATGACAAAATCACATCACAATCATTATCAATACTGTAGCTTTTAAAATTTAAAGATGTGGTTTATAAATTTTTATTAATTATTTTAGTATATTGGCTGAATGCACTGTATTAGGATACAGGCCAGGTGCTAGTAAAATAAATGTGATCCTCTATCAAGGGCCTTGCACTCTGTTATAAGAAACCTGGAAATACAATGTGTCATGTAGTATGTTAGATATATACACAGAATATAGAAATATACACAGTATAATTAAATTATAAAGAAAAAGTGAACCAAACTTTCAGCAGTAGGAGTAGGTAAAATCAGTTCAACAAAAGTGAAGGGGAAGTAGTATTTTAAACAAAGGGAAGAGAGCATACTATTTAAACTTCCTCATTTCAAAAACAAGAATACATTAAAACTGGTAAACTTTTTTTCATTGCAAACAAAAGAGAAAAAGACTATGTTTATCCCATTTTCTATTTAAGATTTTCTATAATAATGTACTAGTCCCTCAATCTCTGTGTAAAATACAATGTACTTTCTAAATCAAAACTACCAGTGTCTCTGATTTCTCTTTATATTTTTCTTTAACTTTTTATATTCTTCCACATTTCTTGAACTGCTTATTTTCTAGACTACAACTCCTCAAATATCCAGATATCTTTCTCCATCTCTAACCAGGCAAGTACTACCTGAGTAGCAAAATGCCGGATTGGTTACAACTTCATCTCCAAAGCACTTTTGCCCAGTTGTCAGAAGAAATACAGTTAAATTGGAGACACTTATTCTCTAGGCGTTAATTCTACTGTCCTTTTACCAAACTAGGTTTTTATAGAGGAGCCAATTTTACAGCTTGATATTTTGTCTTTGCCTCAACACATAACTTAAGAAACTTTCAGATAGAAGAAAGGCACAAAAGTTCTAGCTAAGGCAAATTTTTACTCAGAAAATACAGTGAAATGCTATAGGAATACCCTAAATAAAACTGCTTTTATTCTATAAGTGTATTCAAGAGTCACTTGATCTTCCTTTGAAACCTTCCAGCTAGTCCATTTGCAGAGTCTCTCCAGTGCTTAAGCAAACAATTACCACTAATTGTTTCTCACCTTGGTGAAAACATTTGTTGTGGAAGAATGAAAGAGATCAACAACTTCCTTTCTTATCTTGGACTCCCATCAACTCTAATCCCCACAAGGTCCTGGCCTTGGAGGCCACATTATCTAGATATTTTTAGTATCCCTTCCAAAATAAAATCTGAAATTCAGTTTATTTTGATTTGGAAATAACATATTTATTAAGTGCATTTTAACAATAGTAATAATAATCCTCACTTTAGCTATCATAAATGAATTATGTGTATATATGTACCTACACAGTCATACAAAAAAAAACACACATTTAAGTTAAATTAGAATAATACCATATAAGAGCTTACAAGGAAATTAGAAGGATATTCCACCCTAGCTACACTCCCATTTTATGGATAAAAAACTGATGGACAGAAACATTAAATAACTACTCAAAGTCATATAAACTAGTTAATACTTAAAATGATACCAAAGAACTCCTCATTTCTACTCTAATACAGAATGGTTTTTAACTTTGACCATTTTGCAGATAGGACATCAAAAGTAAGTGTTTTGGAGCTAGTAGACATCTGTAACAGGAATAATTAAATGAAAAAATGCTTGCAAAGTACAGTGCCTGCCATAGAATAAATTACCAATAAAAGCTAACTTCTTTTTTTTGTTTTTTTGTTTGTTTGTTTTGGAGTTGTAGTTGTTTTTCATGGTTATTAACACCCAAATGTGGTAACTACTATAATGATGGGTGCCAAAGAACTATATATGATTAAATCATTTCATCCAGCATCTCGCAAACTAAGGATTCTTATCCTAGGGTTTCATGAATGTGTTTAGGAGGCTTTTGAATGCCCAGAAATTTATGTCTGTATATTTGTGTGTTGTTTTTTTCTGGGAAAATAAGTGATAGTTTTCATTAAATCCAGTTTCATCCATGTTGTAACATGTATCCATACTTCATTCCTTTCTATTGTCAAATAATTATCTGGGATTACCTAGAAGTAGAATTGCTGAATCAGATGGTTACTCTGCTTAACTTTCTGAGGAACTGCCAAACTATTTTCCAAAGGTGCTGCACCATTTTACATTTCTGCCAGCAATGTATGAGAGCTCCAATTTCTCTACTTCCTCGCCAATACTTATTTTCCTTTTTAAAAAATAATAACCGTGCTAGTGGGTGTGAGGTAACATTCCATTGTGGTTTTAATATGTAGGTCCCGAATGGTTAATAATGTTGAGCAACTTTTCATGTGCTTATTGGCCATTTGCATATCTTCTTTGGGAAAAAAAAAGTCTATTTGGATCTTTTGCCCATTTTTACTGTAATAAAAGTTCTTCATATGTTCTAGGTACTGGATCCTTATCACTTATATGGCTTGAAAATATTTTCACCCACTCTGTGGGCTGTCTTTTCCCTTTCTTGATAGTGCATTTTGATGAATAAATATGATTTCAATTTTTAGGCAGTCCAATTTATCTTTTTCTTTAATTGCTTACGCTTTAGCTGCTATACTTTTAAAAAATAATTGCCTAATACAAAGTCATAAGGATTCACACTATGTTTTGTCAGAGAGTTATCTGTTTTGAGTTTGTGTACATGTTCCAAGACAAGCATCTGTTGTGCCCAGATTTCAAGATCCCCAAAGACCACCAGGGAGCGAGTCTGATGCAAAAGCAAAGAGCCTTTATTCAAGCGCAGGGCTTGGCTCTCCGCATCCACCTTTGCAGGGGCAGGATACAGGAGGAGAGCGAGTCTTGAAATTACAAAGGTTTTATAGGGGGAGGTGGGGCCTCCTCAGGCAGCTGAGTTGGCAGATCCTGATTGGTTGGGTGAGGGCTGGCAGCTAGTGATGCAAAGGCAGGGTGGTTAGGGTACTTTTGGAATTCCCCTTGCATCCCCATTGGCTGATTTAAGGGTGAGCTGGGTAACTGACACATTCTGCGGCCTTTCTTGGAAGAGGGGTCAGGTCAGAGACACAGCTACACAAGACGGAGGACACCGTATGAAATGCAGTCAGTCCTGCTCTGCCCTTTCAGAATCCCCCTTCTGTGTAATATTAATGCAATGGCACAGTTGAAGCAGATACCCAAATTATATCTATATCATCACATTTAAGGTCATTTTTCATGAAAGTTTAGTATCTTTCAGTTATACATGACAGAAAATGAAAAACATTTATTATACACAATTTTTGAAGTATTAAAATTTAGTTTTAAAAAGCTATTGTAAATGAGTCAGCAGGACATGTACATAAACCCACACTGGGAATGCCATGAGATTAACATTTTATCCAATCGAGCTAATCATCTTTCAGATCACATAATCTTGAGCAGCTCCCAGGACATTCACAGCAGAGAGAGTAAGAATAGAACTAAAATAATCAAAATAAAAGAAAGCAATATCTTAAGAAATAACAACTAGAACTGTGTATTTTGTTGACCATATTGTGTGAATTGCATCATTAAGTATCAATAAAACTTAAATGTTGAACAATTACAGATGTAAAACTTTTATTTCTAGTAAACAGTAATTAAGTCCCAATTCAAGAAAATAATTTCCTAGTAGAAATCAAAGCAAGACACTCAAGGCATCAGAAAAATTCAGACAATTCTCTAGGAGAATTCAGGACTTAACCAAGATACAAATAGGTACCTAGTCTGTGTAAGGTCTCTTTAGGTAATTAGTCTTGTTTCTGGTTTTAAGATTAGGTAAACAGCATTACAATGATATTTGTCTCAAAATGTATAGGTAAAATGATCTATTGAGGTTGCAGAAAACCATTAGAATATCTATTTCTATTTGAATCAAAAGAATGAGGAAAAGCAATGTTTACTGCCATTTAACTATTAATGTAATTTTATATTGCTGTCCTCACTAAGTTATATTCAGATATATAATTAAGATAATTTCCTGTTTTGTGGGCTTGCTGTCCCAAAAGAAATGTGAAAGTTTTAAAACAGTTTGACTTGGTATTCTCACTCACTCATTAGCTTTCAGCATAGTATATTACATTTCAGTGGACAGGAAGGTGATTTATGTATTATATTTCCAGTTTTCTGTAAACTAAGCCTCATTAAGTGGGTAACTAACTATAGAATATTTCTGTAAAAATATATATATATATATATGGACTGATGATATAGGGAAGGGGTAAAATTTAGCAATAGAGATTTGCAGAACTAATTCTTCTAAACCCTGCTATCAGCTCCTCGTCAGCCACTGAGAAACAATAATGATCTAATTATATTTGATAAAAAGTTGCCAAAAATACTGGAAATATTTAGAAATGTTTTGAAATTTGAATTTATATATTATTTACAATGAACATTATCATAGGGTACTTGTGACCTTAACCAAGAGTAAGAAAGTAATTGGTTTCCAAAAGAACTTCCTGCTATAAAGAGAACATTTTGGAGAAAACTATATTTTAAAAAAATATCTGCCGTTATGTGCAGTTACTGTGAAAATTTGTATCAACATTTCAGAGTAGAAGCTTATGTCACTTTAATCCAAAGAAACCATTTTGATATTTATACTATTTGTTCAAAATCTAGATCTTTGTTATAAAGAATAAATTCTTGACTCCTAGGGGATATGAGAATTTAAAAGATGAATTCCATCTACAAATTTTGCGTAATTGGTAAATGCAATTTAAAAGTGAATACCATGCTGCATTAACTGCAACGAATGAAAGATTTCTTCCATTATTTACATATTTTTAAAAATTTATAGCTTTTTTGAGATATAATTGGCATGCATCATTGTATAATTTTAAAGTGGACAACATAATGATTTGGCACATACATATAATGCAAAAATGAAGTTATTTCCACAGTAATGTTAGTTAACACCTTTACCTTACTTAATTACTATTTTGTGTATGAGTGTGATGACAACATTTAAAATATACTCTCTTAACAACTTTAAAGTAAATAATACAGTATTGTTAACTATAATCATATGCTGTACATTAGCTTCCCAGAATTTATTCATGTTGTATTATACACTGAATTTCTCCCATTAAAATCTACTACTTCCATCAGAGCCATTAAAACCAAGAATAAAAATAAGGGGGGAATCCAAGATGGCGGCATAGGTAAACACCTACACTGCTGCCTCACACAATAATTTCAAAATTACAACTAAAAGACAGAACAGACATCATCCAGAACCACAGGAAAGCTGGCAGGGTGGAAATTCTACAACTAGAAGGAAAGAGAGGGGCTCACAGAGACCCAGAGGAACTGGAAAAAGCTGAGGTACAGAGACGCACGCGTGGAGAGAACTGATGACGGCGAACCTGGATGGCTTTCTCTGGTAGGAGTTCTCCCAGCATAGTGAAAATGCCAAGGTAAGGGAAGGGATCACAAACAAAAGAAATGGAGGAAAACAAAAGACTGGATATAGAGTTCAAAACCATGCTTATAAGGTTTTTCAAGAATATCTTAGAAAATTTGGATAAAGCTAGTGAGACCCAAGAGATGAAAAAGGACCAACTAGAGTTCCAAAAGATCCAACTAGAGATGGAAAAGGACCAACTAGAGATGAAAAAGGACCAACTAGAAATTAAACATACACTGACTTAAATAAAAAATATTATACAAGACCTAAGAGCAGACTAGAGGAAGGCAAGATTCAAGTCAAAAATTTGAAATAAAAAGAATCAGAAAACACTCAACTGGAAAAGCAAGAAGAGAAAAGAACCCAAAAATGTGAAGATAATGTAAGGAGCCTCTGGGACAGCTTCAAGTGTACCAACATCAGAATTGTGGGGGTGCCAGAAGAAGAGAGAGAGCAAGATACTGAAAACCTACTTAAAGAAATAATGACTGAAAACTTCCCACATCTGGTAAAAGAAATAGGCTTACAAGTCCAGGAAGCACACAGAACCAAGGGAAGGGATCACAAACAAAAGAAATGGAGGAAAACAAAAGACTGGATAGAGTTCAAAACCACACTTATAAGGTTTTTCAAGAATATCCTAGAAAAGTTGGATAAAGTTAGTGAGACCTAAGAGGAGATGAAAAAGAACCAACTAGATATGGAAAAAATCCAACTAGAGATGGAAAAGGACCAACTAGAGATGGAAAAGGACCAACTAGAAATTAAACATACACTGACTGAAATAAAAACTATTATACAGAGACCTAACAGCAGACTAGAGGAAGGCAAGGATCAAGTCAAAAATTTGAAATATAAAGAATCAGAAAACACTCAACTGGAAAAGCAAGAAGAGAAAATAATCCAAAAATGTGAAGATAATGTAAAGACCTTCTGAGACAGCTTTAAGCATACCAGCATCAGAATTGTGGGGGTGCCAGAAGAAGAGAGAGGGCAAGATACAGAAAAACTAAAGAAATAATGGCTGAAAACTTCCCACATCTGGTAAAAGAAATAGACTTACAAGACCAGGAAGCACACAGAACCCCATATAAAAAGAATCCAAAGAGGATTACACCAAGACACATCATAATTAAAATACCAAGAGCAAAACACAAAGAGAGAATATTAAAAGCAGCAAGAGAAAAACAGTTTATTACCTACAAGGGAGCACCCATACGAATGTCAGCTGACTTCTCAACAGAAACGATGCAGGCCAGACGGGAGTGGCAAGAAATATTCAACATGATGAATAGCAAGAACTTACAACCAAGAATAATCTATCCAGCAAAGCTAACATTCAGAATTGAAGGGCAGATAAAGAGCTTCATAGATTAAAAAAAAAAAAAAAAAAAAAAAAAAAAAAAAAAAAAAAAAAAAAAAAAAAAAAAAAAAAAAAAAAAAAAAAAAAAAAAAAAAAAAAAAAAAAAAAAAAAAAAAAAAAAAAAAAAAA
>PVJN01042393.1:0-18274 GCA_004026805.1 Lasiurus borealis | reverse complement strand
CGTCTCCGTACCTCAGCTTTTTGCAGCTCCTCTGGGTCTCTGTGAGCCCCTCTCTTTCCTTCTAGCTGTAGAACTTCCACTCAGCCAGCTTTCCTGTGGTTCTGGATGATGTCTGTTCTGTCTTTTAGTTGTAGTTTTGAAATTGTTGTGCGAGGCAGCAGTGTAGGTGTTTACCTATGCCGCCATCTTGGCTCCTCCCCTATATTTATTTTTTAAAAAATCCATTCTTATTTTAATTTTACCTCAGGAGAGTGAGTTGTAAAACACTTGTGCTCAGTTATCATTTTTAACCAAAAGCTCCAATTTTTAAAAAAAGTTCTTGGTAGTTTGAATTTTGGGTTATTTCCTAAATTGAAAATATTCCATTGAATTTCATCACCAACTTACTATTTCATCTTTTCACAACAGTAGTGACATTTAATTTTCTTCTTTTAAAAACTAGTTTTGTAATTGTTTAGCAAAAAAAAACAAAAACAGAACAACAACAGTTTTTTTGTAAATTAAGAAATAAGAAAATTCCCAAAAAAGAAAAAAAAATCATCCAGTTTTTCTTTTCTCTCTCTTTGAAATCAGCATGTTTCCTTTTCCAGTTCTGTTTCTATCCATTTTTCATATTCTGGTCTCTAAAGACCAGCATACAGGTGACAAAGACAGAATTTTCTCATAACAGATGGAAAAAGAATAGGAACACATGTTAATTTTTATCTCTTCATAGTTGATATCATTATAAAGTAGGTAGTGATAATTGTCTTTGTAGCCAAAACTTTGTGAATATTATTACCTAACTTCCTTAGGACAAATTTTTAAGAGATTCAGATAAAAGAGGCAGGGATACTTTTAAAAGTCTTTCCATATGTATTGCCAAACTGGCCTCTGGATTGGTTTCAATTTAAGCATGAGGAGCAGTGTTTGATTATATGCTTTGCTTTTCATTTTTTGCTTTTCATTGTTTTTAATTGTTTTGTAATTTAATAGGTAATAAGTGCAATATCACTGTCTAATTTTGTATTTTTAAAATTTATTAGTAAGTGTAATTTTTTCATACATTTATTGGATATCTGTATTTTTTCTTTTTTTAATCAAATTGCCCATTTTTATGGGGAATGTTCTTTCTTTCTTTCTTTCTTTCTTTCTTTCTTTCTTTCTTTCATTTTCTTTTAGTGGTTTTGTACCTTTGCTTAAGTTTTAATTGAGAAACTGTTATGTACCAAGCACTGTTCTAAGTGTTGGAATACAAGAATAAACATGTAAACCTTGACCCTCTGGAGCTTTTACAATATATATATATATATATTGCAATATATATATCTAAAAAATTTAAAATATATTTTATTGATTCCAGAGAGGAAGGGAGAGGGAAAGAAAGACAGAAACATCAATGATGAGAGAGAATCACTGATTGGCTGCCTCCTGCATGCTCTCCACTGGGGATCAAGCCTGAAACCCAGGCATATGCCCTTGGCCGGAATAGAAACCCGGACCCCTCAGTCCTCAAGCTGACGCTCTATCCATTGAGCCAAACCAGCTAGGGCAATATATTTTTTAAAATATATTTTTATTGATTTCAGAAAGAAAGGGAGGTGGAGAAGGAGATAGAAACATCAATGATGAGACAGAATAATTGATTGGCTGCCTCTCCCCACCACTGGGGATCGAGTCTGAAACCTGGGCATGTACCTTTGATTGGAATAGAATCTGAAACCTATCAGTCCACAAGCCGATGCTCTATCTACTGTGCCAAACTGGCTAGGGCTGGAGCTTATATTTTAATGAGAACCAGACAGATAATATATTTGATATATGAATAAAGTATGTGGCAAGTCAGATGGTAATAAGTACTATGAAGAAAAATGAAGCAGGCAAAGTAAATGTGTCTGTAGTAGAGCCTCTGAGGATCTACCAAGAAGGTGACGTTTGAGTAGACATCTGAAGGAGGTCAGAGAGTAAGAATTTAATTTGGGGGAAGAACTTCCAAGAAGAGGAATTAGTAAGTGCAAAGATCCCGAGGTGGTCATATCTGAGGAGCTAAATGGAGATTGAGGAAGCTGGAACTGAGCAAGAAAGGAGAGCATTAGGAGGAAAGGTCAGAGAGGTAGGGATACATGTCTGAGGGAAGATCATGCGAACACTTACAAACCATTGTTTGGTTTTTACTCTAAGACAACAGCAAGTTATTGGAGGGATATGAGCAGAGGAATGACATGCTATAATATATGTATGTTTTAAAAAGATATCTCTGGTAGCTGTGTGAAGAATGAGCAACAGAGTGCAAGGGCAGAAGCAGAGAGACCAGTTAGGAGATTATTTAACAATTGAAGAGTCAGGTGGTTATTGCAGAAATAGTAAGAAGTGGTCAGGTTATAATTTTTATAATTTTAAAATCTATATTCAAGAATGAAAGCTATCTATCCATCCACCCACCTGCCTGCCCTTACACCCCTCCGCCCATCATCCATCCATCCATCCATCCATCATCCATCTATCTCCTATTTCAGTAGTAAAATTTAGATTTAAGAATTTGGATTTGAAAAATGTCCATATTTTTCTATGCTTCAAAAATGGTTCAGGTAGCCTGGAAATTATATATATTTCTTGAGGCCCCAAAACCTTGCTCATGTGACTATCTGGACACTATACTTTTCTTATAGATATGATTTTGATAGTCTTGCATATATCCTCCATGTTAGTGATCAGTTGAGATTATCTTTCTTTTCTGAGTCAATATTGGTCATTTGCATTTTTCTAGAAAGTAATTTATTTCTTTGAGATTTAGAAATACATTGCTTTGATTTATATATATCCTCTTTATGTTTTGTCTATCTTTTGATACACCAAGTAGAGGGGGGTGTCTATTTTACTGAATTTATTTCCCTCGATGAATAAACCACTCTTAAATTTCTATATCTATTTACTTTTTTTGAAATTATCTTTATTGTTGAAAGTATTATAGATGTCCCCCCTCCCCCTGCCTTTTTTCCCCCCTATTGACCTCCTCCATTCATCTCTGCCTCTCCCGGCCTTCATGACTCTATTGTCTGTGTCCATAGGCTATGCATGCATGTATACATATAAGTTCCTCAGTTAATCAGAGAGAGAGAGAGAGAGAGAGAGAGAGAGAAACATCATTGATGAGAGAGAAACATCATTGAGTAGTTGCCTTCTACATGCTCCCCAGAGAGGACAGAATCTGGAATTGAACTGGTGGTCTCTTGGTTCTGGGGTCAATGCTCAACTGCTGAGCTACACTGGCAGGGCCAAGAGCTATTTTTTAGTGGTTTATTTTTTTCATCCTAAAATGTTTGTTTTTAAGTTTATAGTTTTGAAATTAATTTCTAGTTATGAAGATTTGTGTAAAAAATGTCTTGTATGATTCGTTTTTGTTGGAATTCACTGAAGATTTCTTTATGACTCAATCCATGATAATTTTTATAAAGTTTTCATGGGTCTTTATATAAAAAAAACACTTTATTTATGAGTACTGAGTTAAATTTGTAGTCACAAAATCAACCTTATTAATTAAATTATTTATACTTCAATTTCATAATCTTGTGATTAATATATCAAGACAGATATTTAAGTCACTACATTTACTGTGTTATTTACCTTTTTACTTATATATTTCATATGAAACATTCAGTTTTATGATTGTTCATTTTTTTTTGTTCATTGTGTCCTTTATTATTATAAAATGTCCTTTGGTTATTATGTAATTATCTTCTTAATGTCTTTTTGCCCTGAATTCTACTTTGACTAATATTACTATTGTAGTCAGCGCTTCCTTTTTGATATGTACAAGGCCCTATCACTTGGCTATACCATATAACTTTAGCTTTATTAAAAATCAATTGAAATAAGTCAATATTAGTAATTTAATTTTTTCTTTAAAAATCATGTTACATTATATACACAGTTGATCTATTTTACATTTTTAGAATTATTTAATAAAATTTATATAAATTCATATGGTATGATCTCAAAATATATGTTTGGAATAGAAAATAAATAATATGAAACAAAATTATTTTAAAAAATTGGATGTCAAAATACAATTTTAATAATGGAATAAATTATAAAGATGCTTTCAATTTATTTTTGGTACCGGTTTCAGAAAACATTCTGTCACAACTTTTGGTAAATAAAATAAAAAATACAAACACTAACATAAGCATAGAGGACAATGTTAGGAAATTTTATATCCATAATTAATTATTAGGTGAAATATTATTATTGTGTTGCTTATTCCGTTTGTTTTTTGACACATTGTGGCTCAGATCCATATTTGGTCCTCCTCTCTGCAGGCTGTGTATTGGGAGGCTTACCCCTTGCATAATGCTTCAACCACTCTTGTCAACAGGTTTCTGCAAAAGTTCAGGCCATAGGAGGCACAGACAGAAGTGTTGGGGGAAGAAGAGGAAAAAGTTGGAGTATTCCCATCTCTGCTCGGCACTGAGCAGTCCCTTCTTCCTTCCTAGCCTCCAATAATACTATTTTCTCTCCTTTCTCCTTCAAGCCTAGAGGTGGTAATGGTGCTAACCTCTGGGTCCCTCAACACAATTTATTGGTCCCTCTGACCCTTCCCACACCTCTGTAACTTCTCACTTCATTAAAATCTCATCCGGTGAATCATCTAGATGGAATTCTCTTTTCTCCCAGGCTTCTGACTGATAAATTTAAGCCAGGGTTCTTTTTTATAAGCAGCAGAAAGCAACACAGTTTTTCTTTAAACAGAAAGAGGAGGACGAGAAGGGGGCAGGGTTGGAAGGATATCAGGGTAAAGAGAATTAATGGATAGCTTGAGAAATAGGCTTTCAGAGTGGGCAAGAACCCTGAGGGCAAGAGAAGCCACAATTAAGGTCACACTGTGGGAATGATCTGGCTCACACACTTCTGTTCTTGAGAGATAATCTTGCATTCTCTCAAAATAATTTTATTCCGACTCAGCATTCAAAGTCCAGAGAGTGGCTGGTCGCATGCTTGTCCTCTGGCTGTGATGGGGAGGGGAAAGGGGATCTTGATCATATGAAGTGTCCTTAGAACAATTAAGCAGATAGGAAGGTGGGATGGGTATCAGACAGAGATGACCAATGTCCACTGTAGGTACATCTTTATAAGCATTTTAGAATTTAACACATACTATTATATAAATACTCACAATATGTTATGTACTTAATAAGGGTGGTGGGATTAAGTGACTTCTCTTAATTAAGTAATTACTAGAGGCCCCGTGAACGAATTTGTGTATAGGTGAGTTCCTTTGGGTGGCCTGCAGGGATCGGGCCGAAATCTGCAGTCCAACACCACCTGAAGCTCTTACCTGCCACTCCTGCTCATCCCAGCCCCGCTGTACCTACTGTGGGTTTCTTCCCAATCACTCCCGACTGAGAGTGGCTCACTCTGCTGCAGGAGTGTTCACCAGCCTTGAACCCTGTTTCTGGAGCCCTCCCAAGGGGAGTGGCCTTGCGCGATCAGGCTGAAACTAGCTCTCCGACATCCCTCAAGGGGTCTTGGATTGTGAGAGGGCTCAGGCCAGGCTGAGAGACCTCACTGGTGCACTATTGGGCCAGGGAGGCACTGTGGGAGGGCTCCAGGGCGTGTCTGATCCATCTCGTTCAGTCCCTATCCTCCTGACCAAGCAGCAAGCTAACCTACCTCTGGGAATATCTGCCCCTTGGTGGTCAGTGCACATCATAGTGAGTGGTTGAGCAACCTTAGCATATCATTAGCATATTATACTTTGATTATTTGGTTGTTCTACCGTTTAGTCTATTTGCATATTACCCTTTATTATATAGGATTTACTCATTCATTTATTGATTTCTCCTGTGTGTCTGCAATTGAACAAGACCTATTGGTTAGGTTATCCAGGATGTGTTCCTTAGTTTTCATTTCTTCTACCCAGTATATGAACATTCAAGTAGAGCAAATATCCACCTGGCAAAAAGTACAGAATTTTATGAGTCAGATTCACATCAGATATGCTATCATCAGCCCTTCTCAAGAAACAATATTGTCAGAGGCTGCTGATAACCCTCACAAATGAATTTGTTCTCAGTTATCAGGATCCTAAGCCCATATTGAAAAATCAATGTTAATTCAAAAATTCTCAGCTCAAAATGCAGCTCGTTCTGAGCTCTAGAAATTGTGCAGGAGGAGGAAAAAGGAATGATTTGTGACCCTAGGAATATACTTTGACAGCTTAAACCCAAAACACATTCAAAAATTTCCACAGTGGCTTTAAAGGTAACCTTGGTGAGGAAGAGCAAACAATCTTCACTCGGTGAAGACAGGGTGAGAAACACGGCTAGAAAGATGTGCAGACTATGTTTAAGATGAAAAGAATTTTGAATTTTACCAGATGAGTGCATTAGGCTTTTGAATATACAATTTAAAATGCTGGCGATAAATATTGAAGAATCTGAAGATTGAATATCAGATTGGTACCTGCCAATAAGCCTCCAAGAGCAATGAGAAGATTCAGCTGTTGTATAAGGAAGCACCAGATCTGGCTACCCTGACATCGAAATGACACTCCCGTGACCTCCTTGGAAGCTGGTTTTGGAGCTGGTCCTCGGGGTATAATTATGAGATTCCTAAGCTCCCATGACACTGTTTGCTAGAAATAAAGGTCATCTAACTTACAGTTCAGCCAGAAGTCTCTGTCCTGAGTTAAGCATGATACAGGAATAGGGAGGCCTTGTGCTTCAATTCACAAATGTATTCCTTAAAAGGAAGCACTGGTAGAAATCATGCCATTTCTCCATTGTTTAATGGGTATAAAAATAAAATGTTATATATTTAAATATAGTAATTGAAAACTTCAATTTTATGTTCCAAAAAGAACACATAGGCTCTGAACGATGAAGTCATAGTAAATTGTGATGCCCATTTCTTTAATAGAACTTTAAAAATGTTACTTCTGGTCATTATTATCTTCATTAGTCTAGCAGTAATTATGGGACAAAGTAGGACACAATGCTGCCAAAATTAGTTAGAAATCTTAAAAGCCTTATTTCATTTTCAAAATTGCTTTTCTAGTCTTTTTTTTTTTTTTTTTTAAAGAAAGTATTAGATTGAGCATATGTGCAGAAAGATTAGTCTTGGGGGAATTTTTGACTTAAAAAATCAAATCCACTCTCTCTTAACACTGATGTGAGTTTCAAGGATTATTTCTTGTTCCAAAGACTCTTTTAAAATATTTTGGGCCTGTTAGAAACAATTTAAATGATCATAAATGAATATCCATTTGGGGCATTCTATGCAGATCACATTGTTCTAAGCCATTAGATTGGAAGATGGGAACACTGCCTTCAAGGGACTCTCAATACTTTCTAATAAAAGAGTAAATTGACCAAGACACAAGATGGCTTCCCCCAGGTGGCCAAAGATGACTGCCTCCATGTGGACATAAGATGGTCACCACAAGATGGCTGGCAGGGGAAGGCAGTTGGGGGAGACCAGGCAAGCAAAGGAGGGCAGTTAGGGGGGACCCAGGCCTGTAGGGGAGGGGAGATGTGGGTGATCAGGACAGCAGAAAGGGCAGTTAGAGGTGACTGGGTCAACAGAAGAGGGCAGTTGGGAAAGACTAGGCCAGCAGGGGAGGGCAGTTAGGGACAATCAGGCTGGCCAGGGAGCAATTAGGTATCAATCAGGTTGGCAGTGGAGTGGTTAGGGGGTGATCAGGCTGGCAGGCAGAAGAAATTAGGGGCAATTGGGAAGAGGCATTCAAGTGGTTGGGAGCCAGCAGTCCTGGACTGTGAGAGAGATGTCTCAAATTGGAAAGGGAGCAGGCTGGGCTGAGGGACACCTCTCCCTCTTCCCACTGCATGAATTTTGTGCCTCTAGTTTTAGAATAAAAAAAAAATAGATTACAGATAACTTGACCTCACAGTGATGGAGGACAAAGAGTACCAGGTCAGGAGATTGAGGTCTTGGCCTTACCAACAGCTCACTGCACCTTGTTGAGGTTAACTAAACATTTAGTATCCCCGTTTCCTCATCCTTCAGTTATAAGGTAATATTTACCCTCCTTAACTCATGTGTTCCGGTATGGAGAACACAAGACAATAGCTACAAACATTCTTCAAAGTTCTAATGCATTACTAAATATAACGTTATCTGTATTAGACTTAAGAAGCTACAAAAGGGTGTGCGTTTCCTTTTGAATGATTTTATCATTGGCATTAAAACGAACTGAAAATCTCTTTTTGGTCTCAAACTGCAGAACTGTGTTTTTAGTAATGACTTAGGTTGTGACCCACGCACAAATTTGGGGAAGATAGAAGTTATACTTCCTATAACCAGATGCAATTTGGAATTTGAGATATAGAATAAATAAGGATCTGAATACCTGGATAACCTATTTGAAATTTAGGTAAGATATTGATGACTTATAGAGAAGAACATCTAGAGAGTCATATATACTTTAAAGATAGAAGATGCTTCAGTCATTATTTCTTCAAATAGGTTTTCAGTATCTTGCTCTCTCTTTTTCTGGCACTTCCATAATTCTGATGTTGGTATGCTTGAAGTTGTCCCAGAGGCTCCTTACACTATCTTCACATTTTTGGACTCTTTTTTCTTTTTGTTTTTCTGTTAGGGTGTTTTTTGCTTCCTCATATTTCATATCTTTGATTTGATTCTTAGGGTCCTCTAGTCTGCTGTTGGATTTCTGTATATTATTCTTTATTTCAGAGAGTGCATGCTTAATTTCTGACTGATCCTTTTCAATTTTTTTTTTTTACATTCTCATTAAGATCTTTGAAGGACTCACTAAGTTTCTCAGATTTCTCAATAAGTTTGTCGGTGGTTTGCAGAAGATTCTTGAATAACCTTATAAATGTGGTTTTGAACTCTATGTCCAGTCGTTTGCTTTCCTCCATTTTTTTCATTCGTGACATGTTTCTTGGTCTTCGCATTTTGGCTGCTTTCCGGTGTTGATCAAGTGGCTTTCTGTGCTATTTGTACTTAGGGCCCAGAAGCTGCACCTGGACTTAGAAGTCCAGGAAGCACACAGAACACCAAACAAAAAGAATCTGAAGAGGACCACACCAAGACACATCATAATTAAAATGCCAAGGGCAAAAGACAAAGAGAGAATCTTGAAAGCAGCAAGAGAAAAACAGTTAGTTACCTACAAGGGAATACCCATACTACTGTTAGCTGATTTCTCAACAGAAACTATACAGGCCAGAAGGGAGTGGCAGAAAATATTCAAAGTGATGAATAGCAAGAACCTACAACCAAGAGTGCTCTACCAGCAAAGCTATCATTCAGAATTGAAGGTCAGATAAAGAAAAAGCTAAAGGAGTTCATCACCACCAAACCAGGATTATATGAAATGCTGAAGGGTTTTCTTCAAGAAGAGGAAGAAGAATAAAAAGGTAAAGATAAAAATTATGAACAACAAAGTGATAACAAATACATACCTATCAACAAGTGAATCTAAAAATCAAGTGAATAAAAAAAATCCGATGAACAGAATAAACTGGTGAATATGATAGAATTAGGGGCATAGAAAGGGAATGGACTAAAAATTCTCTGGGGAAAGGAGGAGTGAGGGATGCAGGAAGAGATTGGAGAAAAATCTTACACCTATGGATGAGAACAGTGGCAGGGGGTGGGGGAGTTAATCAGGTGGAAGGGAGCTATGGGAGGGAAAAAAAGAGGAACATCTATAATAAACTGAACAATAAGGATTTATTTAAAAAAAAAAGATAGAAGATACTGTTTTCAATTCCAGGTTCATTCATGATAAAATTTTAAATCTTGAAACGTAAAAAACTTGGATTTCCACAGTTGAAGTAGTTTTGTGTTTATTGTCTTATTGCTCACCAGTGTGTCTCTGTTTCTGTTGCCATGAATAATTCTGTTACCAAGTATTTTACATTGAAATTTCCCAAGAGGGGATTGGTTAGGTTCATCAGTCTATTCCAGCGATTTTCAACTGGTGTGCTATGGCACACTGGTGTACCATAAGAAGTTTTAAAATATGCAATAGCTGACTATTTAGTCAGGAGCACTGACTTCTTTTCTCTTAGATCATTAAATTAAAAAATGACAACAGCCAACACAATGTGTTGTGAATGAGTCAAAATTATACATATTTTTTCTTGGATTTGCAAAAACTATATTTTCTGTGGCAAAAGAATTTTAGTAATTAGATGAAAAATTATTTAATATTCAGTGCTTAGGTAGGTCTCAAAGCAGGTCATGTTAGAGGTCACTGGACAGCCAATTGCTGTTTCAATTAGTTGTAGTTGTGGAGGTAGAGTCAAATGATGCCAGGACACTCTGGGGATTCAAGTGCAGGAAGCACTAGTTCGAGATGAGGAAGTGGGGCACAGAAGGAAAGGTAGCTAGTAAGGGTGCATTATCAAGCACGGTGGATGACTGGAGTTGAATTCCATAGAGAAATCTGGAAAAATGGCATAAAACTCATGCCCCAGTGTTATCCCAATAAAGGGCTAGGGAACTGGGGTATTTACATGTCAACTCCCTTCAATCATTGGTTGAAGGCTGCTGGGAGGGAGAGAGAAGGAGGGGTGTTCATTTTTCCATATTTCAGTTTTCACTGCCAAGAGAAGTAGTTGAACCTTAGAAGACCAGCAATGAAGATGGTTCAGCTCACTGAAGTGGTTAGGTCTCAGGGATCTGGTCAGGATGCTGCAGCACTTACTGCACCAGCACCTACATTTAAGAAACCGCTCATAACCACCGTCCACCAGAGAGGCTTTTCATGTGTAGGCATTATGGCTTGTCCAATGCCATTTTTATTAGGTTATCATTCCATTAAAATGTTAAATTGAATTTAATATAGTGGTATTAGACTTTAGCATTTGACTTTTTGGACAGCCTTTACTTATACATACAAATTTAAATGCCTAAACCCTTCTTTATATTGAATTGAGATTTTTGTACATTCACTGATAAGTGAATATTAAACTTTTGTGTGAGAATGGTTGGGTGCTTTTATCTATTGGGAAATTAGTTGACTATTTTATTTTTATCTTTGCCCCAATTTTAATGAAAAGTAGAAGTGTTAGTATTAATCATGCTTAATAAAATAGAGACAAAAATATAAATGATAAAGCAAAACAATGGAAATCTTTGGTTATAGTTGAGTTTAGCCTTTGTTTTCAATTTTAAGAACAAAATTAACAGGAGCAAAGCACAAGATTACAATTCAAACGGGAGGTGAGATTAAGATTTTTATACCTCTTGATTTCTGAGGACCAGCACCCTTTAAAAAATACATCTTGCCAAAACTGGTTTGGCTCAGTGGACAGAGCGTCGGCCTGCAGCCTGAAAGGTCCCAGGTTCGATTCCTGTCAAGGGCAGGTTCATTGGTTGCGGGCACATCCTCAGTGGTGAGCTTGCAGAAGGCAGCTGATTGATGTTTCTCTTTCATCGACGTTTCTAACTATCCTCTCTCTTCCTCTTTGTGAAAAATCAATAAAATACATTAAAAAAATAAAAAATACGTCTTTTGTTTGACTTTCACTTTTGTGCATGTTGTTTCAGAACTGCACAAAAACAGAAACTGGAGGTTGCATAGTAAAACTGCTTTATGAAAAAACAGAAATAACTGAAATTGTTATCTTATTAAAGGTGAGATTGGGCCCAGAAGAGATGGAATACTTCACCAACAGACCATGCATGTGGACATGACTTCTGTCAGTCCCACCAAGTCATAAGGTCATGCAGTCCCAGTAGCCATCCAACACTTGATGGCAGGCATACATCTGGGGTTAAACACAAGCAGGACTGCAGCTCACAAGCAAGCAGTATCAACAGAGAGCCCACATGTCTGGAGAAGCACCTTAGCTGACACCTGTGGCCATATGGAACTCATTACAACCACCTGGTGAAAAAACAAATAATCTAAGCTTGACTTATGGCAATTCTAACCAATTTGGGAATAAAAACCAAAAACTCAGAGTGACTATTTACAGAAAACCCTCCCAGTAAGCTAGCTGTTTGTGGGTGATGTGGGATATAATACAAATAGTAGATCCCAAAGCCTTAGAATTCAGGCAAATTCCCTGCTCTACAGTGGATCTTGTGGTCTCTGTGGGATCCTGTGTTGGTGGATCTCTGTTAGCCCTCAGTGGTTTGGGTGGGGCTCCTGCAGGCAGGAAAGGCAAACTCAGACCTGGAGTTTTTATTTATTCTTGGTAGGACAAATCTCTGGCTTTTCTAGGATGGAAGGGCCCATATAGTCAATGACAGGTTGCTGATGTCAGCTGTCCAAGTCATTTTTTCTAATTGGTTGGTAAGTGTCTCTTCTCTGGTGGATGCTTTCTAGTGGGTGCTAACATGTGAAACATAGATATTCATATTTTGTATTCATGTCCATATGTATATCCACATATCTCTATCTTAGATCTCATTGTACTTAATCTTCCAATGTCTTGCTTTCCAGGCACTGAACATTTGACTATTTTTTGGCCTCTGGCCAAAAAACTAGACCATTTGCCATAGCCTCTGCATCATATATATTCCACACTTGGGTCACTTCTACGCAAAGTTTATATAACTAGGTGCTAAGATCTAGAGTTGTAAAATTGTTGGGTCATATGATAAATGTATGTTTAACTCTATAAGATACTAACTAAGCACTAACTGGTTTGGCTCAGTGGATAGAGCATCAACCTGTGGACTGAAGGGTCCCAGGTTCGATTCCAGTCAAGGGCATGTACCCTGGTTGTGGGCACATCCCTAGTAGGGAATGTGCAGGAAGTAGCTGATCGATGTTTCTCTCTCGTCAATGTTTCTAACTCTCTATTCCTCACCCTTCCTCTCTGTAAAAAATCAATGAAATATATTTAAAAAAAAAGATACTGGCTAAATGTTTGCAAAGTGGCTCTAGCTTTTTGCATTCCCACCAGTAAAATATGAGAATTATATGCTAACAGTTTTATCAATCTTTAATTTTAGCCATTTTCATATGGTTGTGCCATAGCATCTCATTGTGGCTCTAAATTTCATTTCCCTTGGAACTAATGATGTTTACTATTTATTCATGTGCTTAATGGTTACATATATATATATATATATGTATATATATATGTATATATGTGTGTATATATATGTGTGTATACACACATACACACACACACACACACACACATATATATATATATATATATATATATATATATATATATATCTGCTTTTGTAAGTAGCTGTTCAAATCTTCTGCCCATTTATAAAAATTAGATTATTATTTTAAAGTTATTTTTGAGCCATAAGGCTTCTTCATGTATTTTAGATTAAAAAAATATTGTCTTCCAATTTGTGACTTGCTTTTTCATCTCTTAATTACATTTTTGAAGAATAAAAGTTTTAATTTTGATAAAGCTCAATTTATCAAGATTTTCTTATGATTTACTAGAGGCTCCGTGCACAAATTTATGCATGGGTGGGGTCCCTCGCCCTGGCCAGTGATTGGGGCTAGGGTGTGAGACTGCAGGGGGTTGGCTAGCCATTGGAGGTTGGCTATGGGAGTAAACTGACCATCAGGGGGCAGGTCCTGCATTAAACGTCTGCCCCCCTGGTGGTCAGTGTATTGTCATAGCGACTGGTGGACTGGTTGTAACAGTCGCTTAGGCTTTTATATATATAGATGATTTTTGTGTCCTAGCCAAAAGGACTTCCCTTCTTTTTATTGCTATAAATGGTAATAATAATTAACACTAGTAAATGTTTCCTTATGGTATATTTTATTTATTCACTAATTTATTTGCTTTCCACAAAGTTACAAAAATTTTCTATATGTTTTCACCTAAAAGTTTTATAATGTGAGTTTTCATGTAGGTCTATAATCAATTTAGAGATTTTTGTGTGGGTATAATATGAAAAAAAATCAAGATTGATTTTTCTGTATGTGGATATCCAGTTGTTCTAGCACCTTTGTTGAAGAGAGTATACTTTTCACTTTTAGTTATGTTGGAATTTTTGTCAAAAATCAATTCACCATATATTTGTGACTCTATTTCTAGACTATCTATTATGTTCCACTTATTTGTACCTTTCTTCCTATGCCAACACCATACTGTCTTTTGCTTTATAATAAGTCTTAATTTAGCTTTATAATAAGTCTTGGTCAGATATAAAAGTTCTCCAATTTTGTTCTTCAAAAAAGAACAATTTTTCAAAATTGCTCTATTTAAAGCTTTACAATTTCTACACAAAAAACTTGCTGATATTTTGATTCAGATTGCATTGAATTTCTATCAATTTGGGTAAAAACAATATCTTAACCATACTCAGTCTTTCAATCCAGAAACATGGTATCTAAATCCATTCATTTGGATATCTTTATTTTGCTTTTTACATTTTTTAGTGCATGGATCTTACATGAATTTTAATCAAATATATTTTTAGGTGTTTCATTTTTTTTCAATTTAAGTGGATTTATTCTTGTAATTTTGCTTTCCAATTGTTTATTGATTATATGTTGAAATACATTTGATCTTTATATATTTGCTTTGCATTTAGCAACCTTGCTAAATTCATCTATTCTTTCCAGTTGCTCCTTTTGGGATCATGTCCTTTACTTCTTCTCTTTCAACGTTTTACTTGTTTGTTTGTTTGTTTGTGTGCCTGTTTGCTTGTGTTATGGCACTGGCTAGGACCTTTAGTATAATGATGAAAATAAGTGGTTGAAAAGATGCATATTTTCTTTTCCTGATCATAGGAAAATGCAATCAGTCTTTTCCTATTAAATATGAAGTTACCTGAGATTCTTATAGATATCTTTTATGAGGTTTGGGAAGTTCTCTTTTATTTAAGAAATCTTTATTGAGATATAATTCATATACCATATAATCAAAACCATCATCACAATCTAAGTTTAGAGTATTTTCATTATCCTAAAAAGAACTCTGTACCCATTAGTAATTCCTGCCCATTCTTCTACTTCCTGGCCCTTCTAACAACAATCACTTACCATCTCTTTGACCCTATAAATGTGCCTATTTTGGATATTTTATGTAAGCGGAATCATTCAATATGTGTAGTCTTTTGTGACTGATTTCTTTCATGTAGCATGTTTTCAAGGTTTATATATGTTGTACCATGTAATAGTACTTCCCTCCCTTTTACTGCTGAAAATGATACCATAATTAACATTATTAAATGTTTCCTTATGGTACATTTTATTTATTCAATCAGTGGGTTGTTTTAAATTTTTAGATATTATAAATTATGCTTAATATACATGTACAAGTTAGTGTGTGGACATATATTTTTATTTCTCTTGGGTATATATCTAAGAGTAGAATTGCTAGATCATATTGATAAAACTACATTAAACATTTTAAAAACTGTGAAACTGTTTTTTAGAGGTTGAAACATATTACATTTTTACCAGCAATGTATGAGGGCTCAAATTTTTCCATATCCTAGTCAATACTTACTATTTTAGGTCATAATCATTCTAGTGGATATGACTGGTTCTCAGGCACATTAACAGGAAAAGTACAAAGTTAGCCTGGGATGTCTTGTAGCCACAAAAAGCAAGGAAGTACTCAAAGACCAGTGGGCATATGGCAAAAGTATGTAAGAACCAGATTGAAGAGGCGCTCATTGGCCGAATTTGAAACAATGTTGGCATTAAAAAGAGTGTCATCTATAAATGATTATATTCATAAATCCATAGTGAAAGAGAGAAGAGAGAACGCATGCCTCATTTGTCACACTGAAGGTGACTTTTCCTCAAATCCTCACTCTGAAATTCTATAATTAAAGGCCAAGGATAACCATTTACCATGCCTTTTCCATGGATGCTAAAACTTAAAATTATTAGGTGAAAGGTTGTTGTAGAAAGGGCTTTTTTTTTTTACAACACCTAAATATTCTCTTATTACTAATTACTAAAGGAAATATAAAATTGTTTTTGCAAGAAATGAATCTGTTGTTAGCCTTTAACCAAATCAAGCTCAAACAATGTCTTTTTCAGCAATAGGGTCCATTCCAGGATTATGTGCTGCTCCCAATGGTCACGTCTTTCTAGTCTTCCCTTCATTTTCTCTGTTTATTCTTGTGTTCCAAGCCATTGACAGTTTTGAAGATTATAGATGAATCTTATATCAGAGCATGCCCCAGTTTGGGTTTGTCCAATGTTTTTTTTTCATGATAGGACCCAGGTTATGCATCTTTTGTAGGAATATCGCAGGATGCTGAATTCTCCTCATTGCGCACTATCTGGTGTCACATCAAGTTTACTTGTACCACCATTCATGATATTAACTTTGAGTAATTACTTAAGAGGTGCCTGGTAGAAACTGTATTTTAATGTTACTTTTTGTACTCTGTCTGATTAGTATTTTATGAGGAGATATTTTTGAGAGTATGTAAATGTTTCTGTTCTCATTTTATTTTTGCTCGTTAGTTTCAGCACCCATTGATTGATATTTCTTCTCTGAATTTTACTCCAACTATTGCCAAATAATTTTCCAATTCCTTCATTTCATCTACATTTATTTATTTATTTTACTCTACTCTTTCTCTTCTCCCTATTTATTTGTTTATTTTTGTCAGTATGAATTCAGAGACTCCTATTTTGTTCAGTAACTTGTAACCCATCATTATCTATTTACTTTGATCCCCCAAATTGTGCCAGATTTGAATATTTGAAGCCCTTTCAAGCCGCCATCTATGTCCTTTTGACATGTTCAATTATTCTTTGAGCATTTTCTTACTTTCTGGCATAAAAAGATATTCTAGGCTCCTCTTGTACCTAACTTGCACACTCTTGGAATAAGCCATTTCTGCCAGAAGTTATAGTTCCTTTTAATGGAGAGTGATATTTGGAAACCAGGATCTGAGTGCAAACTATGCTCATGGTCTTTGAAGTGTCATTGCTCCCAGACCCTCTCAGTTGGTGCAGTAAGAGCAGCACAGGCAATATATCTTCCTGAGTTCAAATAGCCCCACTTCCAATTCAATGCCACAGGATTCATTCTACTTTTATTCATTCCATACTTGTATTCCCCCGCTGTTTCAGTGAGAACCCATTATCCTTAGACTATTTACTATTTGTCCAGTCACCTGCATGAAGATAATTTTCTGATCTTGCCACGATATCCCTGCCATTCCATATAACATTGTTCTTAAATGGCTCACAGGTACTAGCTAACACTGAAATAGCCCCCTTCCCATTCTGATACTGTTCTCATTACTCCCAGCTGCCTATGTGCTTCCCTCTCTCCCCCATCCACTTCAGGGCTGTTCTCAGATAGAATGCCATTATCTACCTTGTTTCTTATGACAATGGCAATCATTTTAATGACACTTCATTATACATGATGCTAGGTTTTGGTTATGTATAAATATGTAATATATGTCTATAGAAACACATATGAATGTATATGCATACATATGAACATATTATGTAATTAACTTTTTAAACATGGAAGAAAGTTTAACTTTGCAAAATACCCTTTTACCATTTATTGAGATGATGAAATAAGATTTCTCCTTTAACCTATCAATTTGATAATAGGTTAATAGATATTCTAATTTTGAACTATTTCTTGCATTCCGAGAATGAACCCCATTTCACCAGTATTAATCTGTTAATTTGTTTGTACTTTATGCACTATTTATAAATTACATATTAGTCTGTAACTTCTCTTCTTAAACTTTATTTGTCAGATTCACTGTCAGTGCCACTCTTCCCTTCCATCTCCATGCTGAGGGACCACATAGGATGGCAATGATGTTTTGAATGAAGTTACTAGCCAGACTGATGAGGTCTGGTGTTTTTTTAATTTTTTATTCATTTTTTAATTTTAATAAATTTTTATTGTTCAGATATTACAATTGTTCCTTTTTTCCCCTACATAGCTCCCCTCCACCCATTTCCCACCCCACCCTCTGTCTTTACTATCCCCCCCGCACTGTCCTCATCCATAGATGTATGATTTTTGTCCATTCTCTTCCTGCACTCCCCACACCCCTTCCCCCCTGAGAATGTCAGTTCACTCCCATTCTATGCCCAGTTTATTCACCAGTTTATTCTGTTCATCAGATTTTTTATTCACTTGATTTTTAGATTCACTTGTTAATAGATATGTGTTTATTGTTTATAATTTTTATCTTTCCTTTTTTCTTCTTCTTCCTCTTCTTAAAGAGTACCTTTCAGCATTTCATATAATACTGGTTTGGTGTTGATGAACTCCTTTAGCATTTTCTTATTTGTGAAGCTCTTAATTGATTTTTTTTTTTTTTTACAGAGAGGAAGGAAGAGGGATAGAAAGTCAGAAACATC
>PVJN01042392.1:0-18275 GCA_004026805.1 Lasiurus borealis | reverse complement strand
AAAATAATGAACCAGATTTATTTCGAGTCTAAGTTATGACCTTGTAAATAAAGTAGCTTTGGAAAGGACATTAACTCTTTTAGGGTGGTATTTTACTCCAAAATAGCTTTGCCTATAATTCACAAATTGGTGTTAGCAGGCCCCTGTAATTCAACAAATGACCCCAGTATGAAAACAACAGTAATAAGAACCACATATCTACCCTGGAGGCAGGGACTATCTCAGGGTTTTTTCATAATAACACTAACCACAGATTAATGACACACCTTTTCATGATGTCTTGTCATGTTTAACATTCTGGGTTCCCAATATGAGGATAAAATCAATGTAGTCAACAATGCTTAAACCTCTTTGAATATTTTGTGATGCTAGAGTGAGAGATTTGAATAAGAGATATAAGATTGCACAGTTCAAGGAGAAAGGACCTAAACTGTTATCTAACTCAATCTATTAATACAAGTTGCCTCCATATCATGTGTTTACAATGTTTTGGCTTATAACCCAGGATAAAAAAAAATATATGAAATACATTATGATCCAGGATATACAAACTGGATCATAACTGAAACAGCATTTCCATTTAAAATACTTATTCTTACTGTATACAATAAATCCAGAAAGTTGCCTTTTATTCTATTTTAAATTTGTTTTGAATCTTTATAACAAGCCATTAAACTGATTTCATAACTGCTAATGACTGAGACTTGCTCTACATCCGGGTTACACAAGATGTGACCCAGGGAGCAGCAGCATCACCAAGTAGTTACTTAAAAATGCAATCTCATGTCCCATCTCAGACTTACTAAATCAACATGCACATTTTAACAAGATCATCAAGCCATTCCCAGCACCTATACATCATCCCAGCAATTAAATAGTAAGCTTTTCCTTGGACGCTTTCACTGGTAAGATGTTTGCTTCCTCCCAAAGTGAAACATTTTATTTTCAAACAATCGTGCTTTACAAAATATTTTTGTTATGTTATGTGAAAATTATTGTACAAAGAATCAACTTGGAGACCAGAATAGAAACAATAGTTTGCAAATTATAACTTGCTTTTCTTTCCCACATCAGCTCCACCCAGTGGCATGAGTTTATCTTCTGATGAACTAATTTTACCTAATAATAGACAAACATGTAAATTGACCATACTTCTGCTACACCCATAGCCAATCAGGAGTGAGTATATAAATTAATCCAACAAAGATGGCGGGTTAATTTGCATATGCAGGCGAAGAGCAGCTGGGAGGGGTGGGATGCCTGCTATGAGGGGAAGGGTGGCAGTAGAGGGAGCTATAGAAGCGGTGCTCTGTCTGGGAGCAAGGACTTGCAGGCTCCTGGGCAGCCCAGAAGCCAGGATTTGCAGGCTTCCAGGAGGCCTCTAATCTTCTTATAAAATTATTTTAAGCTTCTTTGCACATAGAATTCTCTCAGCTAAAAATAGTGGAATTTTCATGACTCTTTGCCTCTCTCACCCTACCCCTAAACAATCAATAGTCCTAATGAACATATCTTCCAAATATTTCTCCAATAAACATCAAATATTTATCAAATCAGCACCCATCAACCCTAGTACAAGTAAGTGATCAAAAAACGAGAAATCATGGTCAAAAAATTTTCACATTCACTGTGTTCATTTTGTGAGACACTTCATCCACATTCTGCAGAAACAAAAACAGCAGTTCTGGGAACATTTGTTAATGAAAAGCTATTGTTTAACCTCAAGAGGCACTACTGCTCAATGAAGTGCCACTACCTACATGAAGCATGTCAAACTAAAAGGCTAACATGGGCCAAATAAACCAGGTTTAAGTTTATGTGGGCTGCAAAAAACAACAGCTTCAATTTTCAGAGAAATGTAAGTTTATTTCAATAGAGACGTGCTGAATACAAAGAGCTGAAATGAGTAATTGTTAACATAAAAT
Source organism: Lasiurus borealis (assembly GCA_004026805.1). Taxonomy (NCBI): domain Eukaryota; kingdom Metazoa; phylum Chordata; class Mammalia; order Chiroptera; family Vespertilionidae; genus Lasiurus; species Lasiurus borealis. The sequence goes on along the minus strand of PVJN01042392.1, from coordinate 16,350 downwards.
AACAGAACATTTTAATAAAAATTAATATTTTTTCTTGAGCATTAACTTACCAGATACTAAATAACTGCACAAATTAATAAGCATAACACAAATAAACCAATTCTTCTTATTCTCTGAAAGCAAAATATTTCCTGTTGTGCACACCAAACAGATCAGTACAAGACTAATGACATGGCCATTGGCTGCTAAAATATTCCCTGCTAGTATTAGTGCAGAGAAATGGTGCACTTGCACGTAAGGCACATAAGGGAAATGAATGCAACATGATTATAGTCATTAGTTATTAATGAACGTTGTAGTTCGTTACTAATAATTATGTGTAACAGGATATTGTAAAAATTAAGTTACAAAATTTTTATTAAAAACATTTATTATTTAGTAAACTATCAGGTGACCTAATGTTATATTGGCTGGGCTGTAAAAATATTTGTTCTGGGCCGTGAGTTTGCCATGCTTGACGTAGACCAGTGGTTGGCAAACTCATTAGTCAACTGAGCCAAATATCAACAGTACAACGATTGAAATTCCTTTTGAGAGCCAAATTTTTTAAACTTAAACTTCTTCTAACACCACTTCTTCAAAATAGACTCGCCCAGGCCATGGTATTTTGTGGAAGAGCCACACTCAAGGGTCCAAAGAGCTGCATGTGGCTCGCGAGCCGCCGTTTGCCGACCAGGAACCTAGAGCATCCTACTATTACCCATTTCTTGCCAAAATATTTTCCACTTACCTGACTTCTGACTCATCCCTCTGGAAAATCTGGAGTATTCTGCACACATTCAAAATGAAATGAGTGTTCCCTCTCAAGCTTTCTGTTCTGCCCACCTGGAGCTAGAGACCCATTCCCACACTTCGTTTCAAAGTGTGCTTCCCATTGCTTCAGCTGTCAAGCCGGAAAAAGGCCACTCAGTTCTCAAGCTGTGATGTAAAATGCAATAGAGAATCTTCCCTGGGCTGAGGCACTTTCTCCTTTGAGACTCTACTGAGTGAAGTTGGGTTACATACACGTGTGAGTATAAACGTATTCCCATATCTTTTTGACATTTAGAATGACTTGTGCTCTTAAGAACAAAGAGAAGACTTAGTATTCAAAAGGATGGCACTGGGCTGCTAAGATAAAATTTTGAGAATAGTTTCCCATTGTTTGGGAAATGTCTGGGATGTATGTTGAGAGGTAAAGGAGCCAGGCCAGTTCTGTGATCTAATTCCCTGAAGACAAAGTTTTCGTCTTACAATCAGTTCTTGGCATCACTTATTATATTTCTGCCATTGGGTCAAAGAAAAATGCTTTACATTTTTAAGCTTTAGAATTTGAGGCATGGGGCTGTCTCACCAGCAGGAAAGTGGAAGCAAGAACATTTTCCAACTTACTTCTTTTTATGTCAGTTTTAATAACAATTCAATACAATGGACAAAGAACCCTCTGCATGACTTGGGGAAGAGATAATGCTTCTTCAATCCAAATAGAACATGAAGCCTTCTGTTCCCCATTGAGAATTATTTGTATTGATTTGCTTCATGCCCAACAACTAACTGAAGTAAGTTGTACAGAGGAAAACAGAACATAACTAAACTCTAATATCACTGCCATAGTAACCTATCAGATCACCTAATGTTAACAGGTTTTGTTGCAAGTAATGGTGGATAAACCCTCTTTTTTACCCCAACAGTTCTATTAACATACTACTATAAACTCACGCATTTAAATCCTATATAATAAAAGCATAAGATGCTAAGTGTCCAACCGATAGGTCAACTGTTCAGTTGACCGTTCAACCAGTTACTATGTTGTGCACTGACCACCAGGGGCAGACCCTCCAACCAGTAGGTTAGCTTACTCCTGAGATCCAGCTGATCCAGACTGGGTGAGAGGGTCAGACATATCATGGAACCCTCCTACGGCCCCTCTCCGGCCAGCCAGCCTCCATCAGCCCCAATTGGAACTGGGTGAGATGGTCCCAATAGGCCCCAAGTTTGTGCACCAGATCTCTAGTTATATAATAAAATGGTTTTAATACATTCACAAAGTTGTGCCTCCATCACAATCAATTTTTGAACATTTTTATCATCCCCCCTAAAAAACCTATCTATATCTTTTAGTAGTCTTCTGTCATTTCCCCTTTCCCTACAATTCTAGGCAAGCACTAATTTTCCATTGATGTAGATTTGCATATTCTGGACATTTCATACAAATGGAATTATACAATATGTGGTCTTGTATGATAGGATACTTTCATTTAGCATAAACATTTTAAAGTTTTTCCATATATTATAGCATGCATCAGTACTTCATTCCTTTTTATAGTTGAACTAGTGGCCTCGTGCACAAAATTCGTGCATAGGGGGTTTCCCTCAGTCCAGCCTGAACCCTCTCCAATCAGGGACCCCTTGGGGGATGTTTGACTGCTCACCTGCTTGCCTGCCTGATCACCCCTAACTGCCTTAGCCTGCCTGCCTTCCTGATGGCCCCTACTGCCCTCCCCTGCCAATCTGATCTCACCCCCAACTGTCCTCCCCTGCTGTCCTGAACTTTCCCTCAATTACTCTTCCCTGCCACCCTGGTTGCCCTAACTTCCCTCCCTTGCTGGCCTGATCTCACACCCAACAACCCTCCCCTACTGGCCTCCTTGCCCCTAACTGCCTCTGCCTTGGCCCCCATCACCATGGCTTTATCTGGAAAGAAGTCAGACATCTGGAAGATGGCCAGTCAACCCAGTCTAATTAGCATATTGCCCTTTTATGAGACTAGATAGATTATATAGTATAGGACCGCTTAAATGGGCAAGGCAGAGCCTTTTTCAGCAAGAGGAAATGCTCTTGGCAGACAAAAAAATTCATAATCTGGAGGAGAATCCAAGATGGCAGCATAGGTAAACACCTACACTGTTGCCTCACACAACAATTTCAAAACAACAACTAAAAGACAGAACGGACATCATCCAAAACCACAGGAAAGCTGGCTGAATGGAAATTCTACAACTAGAAGGAAAGATGGGGGATCATGGAGGCCCAGAGGAGCTGCAAAAAGCTGAGGTACTAAGATGCACATGTGGAGAGAGCGGGTGCCGGAGAACCTGGTTGGCTTTCTCTGGCAGGAGAGAGGAGACTCTTAACTGCATTGAACCCCTTATCTATGACACTAAACCCCAGGTCCAGCTGAAACTCATTCGGGGGTAGTTTCCACTGTGAAAAGGGAGAAGTGCATGAAAATTTAGGGGAGTCGCGAAAGGGCAGAAGTCTGATGGTGCGCATAGCACTGCGTGCAGAAGACCGACTGCTGATTGTGCCACTGGCTTTCATGAGTGGGCATGAGATAGAGCCTCCCAACTGTGCCACTTCTAACTCCACTAAACCCCAGTTTTGGGCGAAACCCAGGGGACCCAGACTCATATGGTCCCAGAGCCCAGGGGAGCTGGAAAGGCAGAGGTCTAGAGGCACTGCAAGAATGCTCAAGTGCGTGCGCACAGGGACTGCTCCAGCTATTAGCCAGTAACATGAGACTCAGGGGCCGTGGAGGGTGGGACCGACTGTAAGGCAAGGTGGTCCGTTAAGCCCTGAGACTCCACTCATCCCAAGCTCAACACAGAGGCTTTTGCAGTTTTGCAAGTATTGTATCATAAGGCTGAATCCAACACAGAAGTTCTCCCAGCATAGTGAAAATCTGGAGACAAAGGAAGAGATCACAAACAAAAGAAATGGAGGAAAACAAATGACTGGATAGAGAGTTCAAAAGCACGCTTATAAGGTTTTTCAAGAATATCCTAGAAAAGATGGATAAATTTAGCCAAGTCCCAAGAGGAGATAAAAAAGGACCAACTAGAGATGGAAAAGGACCAAATAGAGATGGAAAAGGACCAACTAGAGATGGAAAAGGATCAACCAGAGATGAAAAAGGACTAACTAGAAATTAAACATACACTGACTGAAATAAAAAATATTATACAGAGACCTAACAGCAGACTAGAGGAAGGCAAGAATCAAGTCAAAAATTTGAAATATAAAGAATCAAAAAACATGCAACTGGAAAAGCAAGAAGAAAAAAAGAATCCAAAAATGTGAAGATAATGTAAGGAGCCTCTGGGACAGCTTCAAGCATACCAACATCAGAATTGTGGGGGTGCCAGAAGAGAAAGACCCAGATACTGAAAACCTATTTAAAGAAATAATGACTGAAAACTTCCCACATCTGGTAAAAGAAATAGACTTACAAGTCCAGAAAGCACACAGAACCCCATATAAAAGGAATCCAAAGAGGACTACACCAAGACACATCATAATTAAAATACCAGGAGCAAAAGACAAAGAGAGAATATTAAAAGCAGGAAGAGAAAAACAGTTCATTACCTACAAGGGAGCACCCATACGACTGTCAGCTGATTTCTCAACAGATATGATGCAGGCCAGGCGGGAGTGGCAAGAAATATTCAAAGTCATGAATAGCAAGAACCTACAACCAAGAATACTCTATCCAGTAATGCTATCATTCAGAAATGAAGGGCAGATAAAGAGCTTCACAGATAAGACAAAGCTAAAGGAGTTCATCAACTTCAAACCAGTATTATATGAAATGCTGAAAGGTACTCTTTAAGAAGAGGAAGAAGAAAAAGGTAAAAGATAAAAAAAAATTATGAACAGCAAATACATATCTATCAACAAGTGAATCTAAAAATTAAATGAATTAAAAATTTGATCAACAGAATAAACTGGTGAATATAATAGAATCAGGAGCACAGAAAAGGAGTGGACTGATAATTCTCAGGGAAAAAGGGGTGAAGGGTGTACAGGGAGAGACTGGGCAAAAATCATACACCTATGGATGAGGTCAACGGAAAGGAGGTAAGGGTAGAGGGAGCAGAGTAGAGGGGAGCTATGGAGGGGAAAAAAGGAGAAACAAATGTAATAATCTGAATAATAATGGTTTAATTAAAAAATACATAATCTATCTGGACTGATAACCAGCCATATGCACTATACTGTCAAACCAGCCATTAAAAAATGAACTGCTTTCTTACACCTTATACCAAACAGCTGTTGCCCTTAAAATCCCTCCTCAGCCCCCACCTTAGGTTCTGCCTTCACAGTTCACCAGATTAGGTTCTGATTGGTCAGTTTCTGTGCCAGTCAGCATCAAAAGCTCCACCTCCCAGGCAGCCATTGACTTCTTACAGTTCATCCAGATTTGGATCTGATTGGTTAGTTTCAATGCCAGTCCACATCTCCAGGCCTATCTCCGGGCCTGATCAGAGAGGCAGGGCTGATCAGCAGCTGCCACGGAGGCTACAGATCAGACCTTGCTTCTCTCTCTGGGCCTCGCCAGCAGCCACAGCAGTTGCTGATCAACCCCACCTCTCTCTCTCTCTCCCCTAGAGGTCAGCAGTTCAGCCCGCTTACCAGTCACCACCTACCTGAGCCTGTTGCACACATAGCCTGGCATTTGGTTGTCCTTTCCATCATTTTGGATTTTAAGGACCCTGGGTCTTTATATAGAGAGATAGATAGATTATATCCCTTTGTATAGATATAACACATTTTGTTTATTCATTCATTGGCTGATGGACATTTTGTTTTTGTTTTATTTGTTTTTGTCTTTTTTATATATTTTTGTTGATTTCAGAGAGGAAGGGAGAGGGATAGAGAGATAGAAACATCAATGATGAGAGAGAATCATTGATTGGCTGACTCCTGCATACCCCCTACTGGGGATTGAACTCACAACCTGGTCATGTACCCTTGACTGGAATCGAACCCAGCACCCTTCAGTCAGCAAGCTGGCACTCTATCCACTGAGCCAAACCAGCTAGGGCATGATGGACATTTTGGTTGTTTCCACCCTTTGGCTATTATGAAGAAGACTTCGATGAACCTTTTCATCTGGTTTTTGTGTCTACATGTATGCAGTCCACTTTATGCAGTACACTTAGAAGTGGAATTGATAGGTTATATTGTAACTCTATGATTAACTGTTTAAACAATCAACAAACTATTTTCCAAAGTTGCTGCACTATTTTATATTCCTGAAAACAATGTATGAGAGTTCTCCTTTCTCCACATCCTCATAAACACATAGGATTATGTATCTTTTTAATTATAGTTATCTTAGTTGATGTGAAGTATTATCGCATTGTGGTTTTGGTTTTTATTTTTAAGTATAAGCACTCTTAAAATATCTCTAATTCAACCTCATGTAAAAAGTAAATATTTAAGTTCAATGAATTCCTGGGTAGACCAGATTTGGAGAAGCTGCTAAATTGTTTTTTTAATATGACTAATTCCCAACCCTTATGGGAAGAAATTTTATTATACAAGAGACTATCTGGGTTTGGAATTCAGAAATTATCATCCTATATAGTAAAAGCATAATATGCAAATAGACTGAAGAGCTGAATAGTGGTACGACCATCCAGACAACGATCCAGATGAACATCCAGGATCATGCTATGACACCCATTGGCACCAGGCCAGCCAAGGGGGGTGTGATGCAATTAGTTGAGGTGTTACAGAAGACCAGAGAAAAACCAAGCCATACTTAGAGAAGGGGAGTTACATTTTATTAAGAGCAGGGCCAGAGAAAAATGTTCCTTTCAAATTCTGCTCCCCCCCCCCCCACACACACACACACCCCGGAGGAATCCTTTTATATTTATACTTTTCCTAGTTCTTTTATCTCCCAAATTTGGAATTAGACTTCTAAGTCTTCTTGAAAAGAAGGCCTACATGTTGGGAAGGGCCATGAGAGCATATCTCAGCACTGACAACCTTGTTAGCACTGACAGCTCTGTCTGGGGCATAGTCCACGGCCTCTCTGAAATGGGATTAGTCTTATTTTCCTTATTATTTAAGCAAGGAAGCGTTTACAGAAGCCAAAATAGCAGGGTTAAAATTTCAAACAACAGTTTTTATATAAGATGGATACTTCATTCCCCACTGGTTTTATCAACATGAGTCAAATCATTGACTCTTTTGGGTCGTTGTTGGCGAGGGAGTTATATTGACCCATGAGAGCTATAAGCTTGATAGAATTAATTCTCTGCTGAATAAAGTCAGTGGGCCTGTTTATAAGATAAGGGCCCAGAATGAGGTCTAGAGCTAATATTTAGAGGGTCTGAAGAGCCCTGGACTCTCTATTTTGCCTGGGCTGTCTTAAGCCAGGTGTGATGAAACCATGACAGGATCCTGTTGACCTTGACTGCTGTGGGAGTGGTCCTTTCCAGGTAGGAGTCAATCCTTGTGTGACACAGAGTCACCAGGGTGGAAGGATGGGCTGGATCAGAAGGTGGTATAGGCAGAGTACCTTGGACATGCTTCTGGACTGCTTTTTGGGTAGACTGTAAGGCCTGTAAAAACTTGAGTAAAGATTGGTTATGGATTTCAGCTTTTCTAGATTGGGTTTCCATGTAAGCTGGTGAGGTGGGTCGGTCAAGGTTTGGAAGAGTCACTAGAATCTGTAGAGGCCCCACTGGTTTTAGGGCAGCCTCACAGGCTGCTTCATCTGTAGCCTCATCACATAGGTAGAGATGGAAAGATTAATTACATATGGTAATGCTAGTTGGCCCTCATCCTTGCTCTGCTCATATCTGTCTAACTGCCTAATATATTGCCTCAAGGATCCTGGCTCTAAATTCTTTTAGGGAAAATGGATGTCAGTGGGCTCTTCTAGCTACTTCCTGCTGAGGCGGGTCAGAGGTTTCTCTCAGAGCCAAGAGATCCTTGCAGTCTGTGAGAGGGACAATGATGCCTGGGCACAGAAGGAGGTGGGCTTGTGACCTTGCTGAGACAAACTAACAAATGGTCTGGTGGAAGGGAAAGAAAACCTTTCAGTTTTAATAACTTCTATTGAAAGAGAATTTTTCTTCTCAAAATCACCCCTATGTTTATCAAAAAGAGCCAAATCAAGACTAATCTATCTATTGTATTTAATTTGGCCTGATTGTTTGCATAAACATAACAAGAATGGTAACTGACTACCTTTGCCAGAATTTCATGATTGAATCTTAATGTCCCTGTAGGGCCAGGAAGCCAAGCCATCCAGCTGCCATCAGGCCTGCCTGACGTATCTGCTGAGTTAGGTGAGGTCCTCACCTGGGCCCATGACCTTGGCTTCAAGGCCCATCTCAGCCCTCCTTCTCATCGTGACTCAGAGTGCATGGGGGTCCCACAGGGATGCAGAGATGCCCTATTGCTCCCCTTCTACTCTGACCAACCACCATTGATGATTAGGGCACGCTGATGCTCCAGCACCAGCTGATTTATTTATTAAGTGTTGCCAAACTTCAGATGAATTGTATAAGGAGAAAAATATACTGACCTGCTTTAAGATAGAATTTTTCTTGCCAGTCCTTTTTATGGACTTTCCAAAGTAATATTTTCTGAATGTATTATAACAAACAATAACGGTTAGATTTCTTTTATCAGTCCCTCCCTAAGTACTTTGGCATAACTATTTACCCTCTGTTTAGGGAGGCAGAATGTAAATTATTTACTCTTCCTGGTTTACTGGCCTGTATTATTTGGTTTCCTTTCAACATTTCTCTTCTCCTTCTTATTATATACACAACCTTTATAAATTTTACACTTCCAAATTAGCCTTCAAACCTTCTTTCTATGTTCTTTAAAAATGCATAACCATGCCTCAGATCTTCTACTCAGTATTCTTTATTCTTTGAAACCTCAATCCTCTAATGATTCCTAAAAAGTAAACAGCCAGAATTTCTTAGAGTAACATTTATGACTTAGACCTTCTGTGATAAAACTAAGAGTAGGTAAAAATATTTCTTTTTGAGAGACAGATTTTTAAAACTTAAACTAGTTGTAACATTAAAGATATCATATCTTAAAGTTCCTTTGCTGAATATTCCACCACCACCCAAGAAGTACCTAGTAACCCTACCTTGCCAGGTTCAGACAATGAGATTTTCTTTATGTGTATTGGAAGGGTTAAAAAGAGGAAAATGGGGCAGAGGAAGATCCACTGTGTTCTGCAGAAATCTTTGAGTCTAGCATAGTTCAGATAAGCAAGAAACCAAGGGTGCCAGCAGAGTGGGTTGTAGCCAGCAAAATCAACAAAAACCTATCTCTCTCTGCTCTCCTCACTCACCCCCCCCCTTTCTGCATTAACCATTTACTTTGTCCTTAGCAGAGGAAATAAGGCAAGTGGTCTTAGATCCTGTATAACCAGGCTTTTTACACTTAAGGAACGGCTGCTCTCCCTCCCAGATTTTCCTTCTTTATTCCAAGGTCCCAGAGATCTCAAATTCTCCTCCTCCTTCACAACTTCCCCTGTTCTCCAGCATAGAGCTTCTCTATCTCAACAGGCTGAGAGTGAATTCCACCGCCCCTACCCTTTCTCACACCTGCTCTGGAGCAGTTTTCGGCTCTCTTCCACCTGCAGAGACCCACTGTAAGTCTATCAGGAAGGGCAGGCAGGTTGCAGTTCTCGGGACCACATGATTCTCTATTTGCTAGCAGGGCTGAAAAAGCCTGCAAAGCAGTTACTTAAGGCTAATCTTAACCCAACAAGCCTTTGTTTAAACTTCTCTGGATTGGCAATCTTCACAAATTTTTATACCCTTAAATTAACCCTAGAATTCCAAAATTTTAAACTAACATAGCAAAATCATAAACCAAGGAAAAGCAATTAAATGTTCTCTACTGTCTTCCCCCTAAAGCAGGGTTTGCACTGTCTTTCACACAGACTCTCACACTTACGTTTATACACCAGACGGTCTGAGTTTTTTACTTCTACCAGATATTTACTCAGAGTTTAAACAGTCCACCTGATTCCTGATTAATTGCCTGAAGAAGTCCTTGACTTCCAGGGAGGCGATCAAGCTCCCCCTTCCACTCACTCAGAGTGGGCCTGACCGATAGAACTCCTACCTTACTGATTCTGTCAGCAGGTCCAGAAGTGTCCATCCACTCTTTACAGATGCTGACCGGCTCCTAGGCTGAGGTCTGGGAGTGCCCAGAGTCCTCTGATTCAATACTGCTAAATCAGCAGAGGGGTGCCTCCTGGAGGCCTGTCTGGATCCCTTGAGCCCCAAACCCGGTCCACTCCCCAAAGGCCAAAAGGCAGCATGTTTGGCCTTCTTCCTGGTCAGGGAACCATTATGTTACAGAAAAACCAAGCCACGCTTAGAGAAAGTGAGTTACATTTTATTAAGAGCAGGGCCAGAGAAAAATGTTCCTTTCAAATTCCATATGGAGGAAACCTTTTCTTTTTATACTTTTCCTAGCTCTTCTGCCTCCCAAATTTGGAATGAGACTTCCGGGCCTTCTGGGAAAAAAGGCCTACATGCTGGGAAGGGGCCATGAGACCATATCTCAAGGCCTGGCCTGGTGTAAGCACTGACAACTCTGTGTGGGGAGTAGTCTTATTTTCCTTATTATTTAAGCAAGCAAGCGTTTACAGAAGCCAAAATAGCAGGGTTAAAATTTCAAACATTTTGTATATAAGATGGATGATTTAGGGATGCTTGGCCATTGCCCTGTGATTATCCTGCAGAGGGAGGCCCAGGTCACTGGCTGACAGGGCGATCAATCAGGGGGCTCCACAATTGCCCCCAAAAGGGAGGCCTCTGACTGGCAGGCTGTGGGGGGTGCATGGGGCCTCCCTTTACAAGGGAATCCCAGGTCCTGGGTGCTGGTGGCCAGAGGGAAGCAAGGGTCCTGGTTGCTTGAGGGAAGCTAGTGCCAGCAGACGGGGAAGGAAGGCCTACTCTTGCATGAATTTCATGCATTGGGCCTCTAGTTTCGAATACGGTTCCAGAGCCAGTCACAGTTTTAGCCCTAATCAATGATTCTGTTTGTGTTAAGGGTGGAGGTGATGAGAATTAAGAAAAAATTAGTAAGGCATTCATTTGGCAATGAATTGTACAAGTTATAGAAGTTGCTTATCTTCTCTGAGACCGAGTTTTCTTATCTAAAAAATGAAGTTAATAATAGTGCCTACCTCACAACATGATGTGTGAATTAAATGAGATCTTTTTTTCCATGTACACGGTACGCCTGATTAAAACTAAATATTTGCTACTGTTAATTAACAGGGTGAGTAGTCAGAGGTCTTCCTAATATAAGAAATCATCCTCTGCAAATATGGAGGATTTATTGACATTTTGATCAGTTATTTTCCATCTCTACAAAATGTATTGAAAGAAATTACCTTAAAACTTTATCAGACCTAAGTTTGCTACTAGTAAGAACAAATTCTGTTAAGGGAGGTGGTTTACCTTCCCAGAAGTCTTTAATGATAAAGAAGACTTGCAGCTTTTCAGCAAGTTAACTACCACCATTCTAAAGGGTAGAAATCGCATCTAGTTCCCTCACCCTAATAATTCTTTGTTTGATCCACACTGATGAAAGTCTTTGGATTCTCTGGCAACCTATGAAATCTAAGACCCTGTCTGTGGATTCCTCAGCCCTGTCCTCACAGATGGTGCTAGACAAAACTGTGCAGTAGGTAAGGCTAGTGTTTCTTCTGTTCTCATTTGCTGTTCTGTCATCCCTCTTGTTGCCCTTTGGGGAACAAGTACCTACCTACCTGAGTCCCCCTATTGACAAAGCATCTTCTGTAATGAATTTTACTCTATCTTCCTTTTCCCCTTAGAACCATGTATAGTAGTCCTCTTTGGATCCTCTACTCCAATTCCATATCAACTTACCTTACCTCTGGATGACTTTTTGCATAGCTCATAAATATATTAATGCAGCAAGCCTATCCTATATAATAAAAGCCTAATGGGCAAATTGTCCCCTCTACCAGGAGTTTGCTTGCTATGACATGTGCTGACCACCAGGGGGCGGTGCGGAAAATAGCAGGCATCAGTGATGCAGTCCCACAGGGGTGGCAGTGGAGGTGCTGCTGGCCCCCATGATCCCCAATGAGAGTGGTACCATAGCAGAATGGTGGAGCAGGTGAGCAGGCAGCGCCAAACCAAGGCAGATGCGAGCAAGGGCCCAGTCACCCCACCCATTGCCCAGCACACAGTAACTGGTGGTGGTGGTGAAGGGGCAGGGGCACTGTCCAGCCCCCAGGCACTGAGGGAGCCTGGCAAGGGGCCTGGCTCAGATCAATCAACCCATAGATGGGGGCGAGCAGCCAGCAGGCCAGACTGGGATAGGGAACTGGGGGTGGGTGGCAGTAACCAACCTCCCGTGGTGCCCAGGCAAGGGGCTGCAAGCTCTCGCTGGCTACCTGGGATGGGGGTGACAGGGATGGTGAGAATGCAGGGTGTCTACCACGCTCGCTCTCACTCCCCCTGCTACCCTCTCCTGGGACACCAGGGCTCGTGCGCCGGGAAAGTCCCCATGCTCAGGTGCCAGGCAGCCTCTTCTGGGTGAGCTGGGCTGCAGCTGCTGGAACCCCAGGGGCCGGTAGGACTCCCCGTGGGTTCATGCAGTAGCCAGTTCGCAAAGTGGTCTGGGAGAGAACATGCTGCCCAGCCGGCTTCCATGTGGCACTGCTGGGCAACCCAGAGGCCCACGCTGCGCCCCGGCCTGTGGTGTCCAGCCAAACTCACTGCATCTTCGTGTGGGGACTTGGGTGCCGTGATTCAGGCGGAGAGGGTCACATAGGGACCCAGGGGTCCAGGTGCTGCCCAGGGCTCAGAGGTCAGGTGGGACTTGCCCTTTCATGCCAGAAGCTCATGCTTCGATCACCAGCCAGGCCTAGCAACTGCACCCATGCATGACTTTTGTGCACCGGTCCTCCAGTATTGAATACTTACTATGTGCCAGGCACTGTGCTAGACTCATAGATGAATGTAAGGTAATCCAGGCCCTGTAGTACAATGGATAATTTCAACAAAAGTGCCAGTGGTTATAAAACAGTGTGAAAAGAATGGAATATTAGATGTTATGGAGTTGAAAGAACAAAGAAAGTTAATAATTGTAAAGCACTTAGAACAGAGCCTGGCACAGTGAAGTGTTATATGCGTGTTTGTTAAATAAATCACATTCCAAAAAATGTATTTTCCCGGGAGGCCAAGACCCTCATCCCAACATGAAGTACTGAAAGCCTGAGCTCGGTCTTGAAGATGGTTAGGGTTCAGCCAAGTTGAGATGGAACATGTCCGGTGCAGAGGGAACAGTATCTGAAAACACAAAGAGACACGAGAGAATATGACCATTTCAAGAAGTTCAAAAAGTTCATTTGGGCTAGAATATATACAAACTGAGAAGGAACAAAAGAGGAGACTCAGTCTGTGATCAATAAATTGCACTAACGGCCTCTATCAGCCTCTATTACATAAGTTATGCTTTATCATCAAGAAACACTGGGGCACGGAATGGGTGTTGGGTAGGCAAGCAGGAGTTAGTATTTGCCATAGTAGGAACATCATGAAAATTGCTGGGAAATATTTTGAGAACTTAAATACCCTTAAAGTTAACATTATAATCCACGTTTATAGTAATATTTTTTCTCAAATATAATTAAAATTAAATAAAAGTCACAACATGTTTAAAAAAATACTTAAGTTATTTAACTTTCTAGAACTTACAAGTCTAGCAGTTGTTCCAATTGGGTGCTGTTTTTTCCAGGTATTGAGGATCAATAGTGTTGTTAAATCAAGGTGAAATATTGACTAACGTATGATGTACTGGTTTACTACTTAATCAATTATACTTGATTAACTCTCAGCACCCTTTTGGGGGAAAATCCATCAATTTTCCATTGAACTGTGATTATTGTTTAGGGGATGGCTGGCCAAACATTTGTTACTACAAAGCTGATGTTGTTTGTTTGTTTGTGTTTTTAAAATATATTTTTATTGATTTCAGAGAGGAAGGGAGAGAGAAAGAGAGAGAAAAATATTAATGATGAGAATCATTGAATGGTTGCCTCCTGCACATCCCACCCTGGGAATCAAGTCCACAACCCAGTCATGTGCACTGAACGGAAATTGAAGAGTGATCTGCTGGTTCATAGGTCGACGCTCAACCACTGAGCCACTTTGGCCGAGCCAAAGCTGATGTTTTGTTTATATTTTAGGGATAATATTTTCAAAATAAACAAAAGTTTCTACAGTATCTAATTCTTCAGGACTAAGTTTAATTGTTTTGTTTAAAATTTCTGTGGTATTATAAAAGGTTCCTGACATGTCCTTAACCTACTTTCCAACCTTATTGTCCTCTAATTTCAAATTATTGTCTCCCCTACAGTAAAACTGAAGTACTGACTCTCTTTTTACTTACCTACTTCAGTGTTTTTTTATATTCTGTTTCTTTCTTCTCAATTTTCCTTCTCTCCTCTAATCATTTGAATCTTCCATTTTTCAGTGCTCACTCTTTTATAGACGGTGCCATGTTTTCTTCAGTCAAAATTAAATTTGCTTTTTTTATTCCATAATTCCATTTATTCTTTATTGTGTTACTTAGATTTACACACTTCTCTGTCACTACTCAAGCTACAGCATTCTGATCTCTGCTTCTTCTACACCATGGAATCTGGCCTTCAAAAAATATTTACATTTTCCTACTGTCCAGATCCAACAGAGCATTTTGCAGTCCCTATGGCACCTTTACCATCCCTCATTTAAAGGTCCTCTTACCATCTTCTGCCCAGCCCTTTGAATGAGGTCTCAGCTTCAGAATTGCTATGGTTCAACATTTGGACATTAGCTCTCCTCTCTGAGCTTTAGATTGTTCTCCCATGGGTGGGTAGAAGGTACCATAAGGTCATGGCCCACCACAACCCTGTAGCAGCCCTAATTCTACCTGATGAGGTATGTTATATCTTTAAATATATTTTTATTGATTTCAGAGAACAAGGAAGAGGGAGAAAGAATCATTGATCGGCTGCCTCCTGCATGCCTCCCACTGAAGATCGAGCCCACAACCCAGACATGTGCCCTTGACCGAATTGAACCAGGGACCCTTCAGTTCACAGACCAATGCTATTACCCTGATCCAAACCAGCCAGGGAAGGTATGTTATATATTTATCGAATTGACAAAGTGAGAAGCAGCCCCTTTGATGAAAAGAGATGAAAGAAATTATAGCTAATCTGGTTTATAGGTTCTTCTAAAGTATAAGAAAATAACTCTTACTTCTTATGAGTGTTATAAGGATTATTGTTATTTAACATACTATGTATCTTACCTATTTGGTTTGCTTATTTTCTGTATCCCCACTAAAATGTAAGCTTTAGGAGGACAAGGAATTGTACCTGTTTGGTTCACTATTGTATCCCTAGCACCTAGAACTAGGCCTGGCACACACACAAAAAATGTGCTTAACAAATTTGTTGACTGAATACATGAAAAGTAATTAATATACAATAGTCATTCAGTAAATTATAGCAATACTGAACAATTCTATACTGTTGCTAATTATTATAATTTAGATAAAGAAGTTAATTTGTCCCTCTGTGGTAGTTTAATCTGTTTAAAATGTTACGCTTTTACTATGGTTATTTTTATTGTTTCCTCTTTTATACTTGTAGTATGTGTATTTTTAGCTTGGCTTTATGATAACTTTCTGTTATCTTGTATTCTAAGTAGGGTATGTATAAGGTGGTATTCTTAGAGAAGACGTGGAACTTTCCAATTTGAATTTGCCCAATTCCGTTTGAAAGAAGGCAAAGTGTAAGTAATTAAGTCTAGTACAGAGACCTCTTACTAAGTAGAGGCAGATCCTCCTGGCTTATTTTTAAATCAGCACATATTTTTGTCATTATTGAAAGGTTTTGAACTCCAAATACATCTTGGAAGGCAATTACGTAGCAGTTGAATAATTCCGATGCTGACCACCTCATATGTTAAGCTTTCATCCCCATTTGTGGAACCTGCTTAAGGTGTTAATCCTAGAAAATAACACAGCCTCTTCATGCACTGGCTTGTAAGTAAAGGGGGGTGAGGATAAGGATACCGCTATTGCAATGAGACAGAAATAAACTACGTGAATATGGAAATAAAATTATGCTTTTTGCTTCATAAATGTTTTATTATTTTCAGCCAACTGATTTGCTTACACTGGCCACTTTCTGGCTATTCATGTGTTGTTTTTTAACAATTCTTTATTGTTGAAAGTATTACATAGGTCCCATTTTTCCCCCATTGAATCCCCTCCAGCTCATCCCCTCCCCCAATCCAGGCCTTCAGAACCCTATTGTCTGTGTCTGTGGGTTATGCATATATGCATACAAGGTGTTTGGTTGATTACCTCCCACCCACCCGCCCCCACCTTCCCTCTGAGATTCCACATTGTGTTCCATGCTTCCATGTCTCTGGATCCACTCTGTTCACAGTTTATTTTGTTACTTAGATTCCACATGAGTGTGATCATGTGACACTTGCCTTTCTCTGACTGACATATTTCACTTAGCGTGATACTCTCCAGGTCTCTGCATGCTAT
>PVJN01042391.1:0-18276 GCA_004026805.1 Lasiurus borealis | reverse complement strand
CAGTTTACCGAGACTGGAGAGTCTCATAGTTTCCCACGCCTCAAGGTTACAGAAGAAATTAAACTCATATCTAGAGTTACCACTGTACATTCATCCACCAGCGTCGGCGGTCCCTCTGCTGCGTGCTGAGGGTCAGCACCCCTGTCCCCTCGCCAGAGGAGGGCGGACCCTCTTTCGTTCCCTGGTCTGCCCTCTCTCCCCACTGATCCCAGCAGACATGCCGCAACGAGCGTTTCACCAGCGATCGGACCGTGCATGGGACCCGGGGACGGTGGATCAAGCGATTCTGGAGCCGCCCACCAGCCTGGAGCCACCGCACCCAGACCGTCCGTCCCGGTGACCTTGCGCAAACCGGCGGGTGACGACCCCCAGCAGACGGGGCCCGCCTCGGGACTTGTGCCTGCGAGAGTTGGGGCTCCCCCTCTGGCTTGACACAGCTCCCTCGGCCCCACCCCTTCATCAGCCCCGACGTTCTTGTTCTGAGGCAGACAAATTTAACAAATATTTAGACAGAGGGGATATAAAAAGTGCTTTCAGCAGCTACCGCTTCCTTTCAAGAACTGTTTAGTGAAAAAGAAAATATATATGAATAGCTCCCCTCACCCTGAACTCCGCAGGCGCCGGACTCGGGCCTCTCGCTGACAGGCCTCCCCTTTCACCAGCTCCCTCACTCCGCCCGCTGCCAAGCCAGGCTGGCGAGGGGCACACGCGCCTTCCTTCGATGGGGCGGGAGCCTCGTAGGTGGCAGGGCGGCCCAGGGACAGGGGGGGAAATGGGGAATGAGCTTCACCCGGCCTCAAGATCATGAGGGCTCCTTTCCATCTCCTTCAAGCGGTCTTTTCTCACGTATCAGGGCGGGGAGCGGGGGGGACGCTGCTGGGAGAGCAGAGACGGAGATGCTGACCCAGCGTCTTGTGAAGGCAAATGGGATCCATCCATGGATGGGCATCAGCACTGGCCCCGCTCTCAGCAATCCCAGGGGGAGCTGGTCGAAAGCAAGCAGTCTGCTCCATGTGCACCATCTCCATCTCTCTCTCTCTCTCTCTCTCTCTCTCTCTCTTTTTTTTTTTTATTGCTTGTTCGGGGTCAACTCCATTGGCATTTAGGAAGCGGGGGTTCGATGGGGAGAAGCGGAACAGCGGATCAGCGAGGAGAATGTCTAGGAGCCCTAACTGAATTTCAAAGCTCCCGTCTGACCCCAGTGGGAGGGCGCGGGCCACACGGAGATCTTTGAGAGACTCCACACAATGCCAAGATTATGTCCTCCCGCCCCGTGTAATTCCAAATAAAGGCAACGTTAAACCGTGAAGCCATTAGGAGGAAGGTCAACCGAGTTTCACTCTTTCCCATGATTCGTAAAACACACAAGAAGCAGGTTCGCCCCCAACGGTGGTTTTCTGTCTAATGGGCGGCCCTTCTCTTTCGGGGACACAGACAAAGCTTGTCACCCCCTCGGGCATCATCACCCAGCACGTTGCCCTCGCAAGTTGGATGACAACCCTAACTGGCTTCCCACCGGGGTCTGTCTCCGGGTCTGCCTGAACCTCCCTTCCCTCCACCAACCCGTCTAAGCGCACGAGACCGCGACCCAGTTCCCGTAGGCAGAGCCCCACAGCCGGACCCGGAGGGTGGAGCCCCATCTTCTCTTAGACGCCCCGGTCCTGGCTGTCCGCCCAGGCGCACACTGACCTGTCTTGAAGATCTCGTAGCGCAGGGAGAAGCCGGCCCCCTGCCGGGCGTAGTCGGAGGTGAACTTGATGTAGAGCACGGAGCCCGACGAGATGATGGTGGGCGGCGCGATGTTCCCGCAGTGCTTCCCCAGCAGGTCCGCGGCCTCGCTGTCCCCGTCCCGGATCTCGATGAAGTCGTACCTGGGGGGGGAGGGGAGGGTAGGAGGGGCGCAGGTGAGAAGAGGCCGCTTGAAGGAGAAGGAAAGGAGCCCTGGTCTCCCTCCAGCTCCTGTGCCCTCTCTCCGTGCGTTTCCACACACGCAGGTGTTGCGGATGGCTCACTCAAGGCCGCTTCCCTGCGCTTGCAGCGTGTCAAACACACACGCAGGAAGTTGCCTTGCTTTCTTAAAGCCGCAGAGAATGAGCACCGCGGCCGGTGGCTAGATCTTTTTTTAAAAAAATATATATATATTTTATTGACTTTTTACAGAGAGGAAGGGAGAGAGAGAGAAAGTCAGAAACATCGATGAGAGAGACATCGATCAGCCGCTTCCTGCACGCCCCACTGTGGAGATGTGTCCGTAAGCAATGTACATGCCCCCATCGGAATCGAACCCGGGACCCTTCAGTCTGCAAGCCGACGCTCTATCCACTGAGCCAAATCGGTCTCGGCTGATGGCTAGATCTTAAGGCCTTATCTCTTGCCCACATATGAGTAGTGGCATCAGTCTATCAAATCCAGCGGTACCTCGAGATATGAGTGCCCTAACATATGAGATTTTTGAGATACGAGCCGTTGAGCGAGCAATTTTTGCTTTGAAATATGAGGAACATTTGAGATACGAGTAATCGCGTGGATCGGCCGGCGGCACACGACCCACCAGTTTACTGCGACTCGAGTGTCTCATAGTTTCCCATGCCTCAAGGTTACGGAACGAATTAAACTTGTATCTCGAGGTACCATTTTTTTCTTCCTTCCATGGAACCATTTTTCTTCCCATCATGACCTTTCTGACTCTTGGTCGTGGCCTCTTGGCTCTGTTATCACTGCAAGTGGCTGAAGCCATGTGAGCATCCATCTCTTCATCTGGAAGATGTGGATAAAAACACCCACCCCAGGGGGTTGGGATAGAGATGGGATGAAAACATCATGCTCAAGGTGGTAGGCACCGAGCCAGGCACCCTGGGGATGTTCCAGAGATATTTTTATGTTCCTGCCCCCCCGCCCCCACATTTCGGTTTTCTCCTGGGTCCTCCTCCCTCTTCTCTTCTCTTTACTTATTCATGACCAAGACTCCCCAAACACGGGCCACCTCCCGCCCAGAGATGAGTCTGCAAAGTTCGCATCAGCAACGTCTGGCCAACAACGTATTTTTAAGAGGAATCAGCATCGCGTTAGATAAGGCAATAAAACCTTTCTCCCGACGCAGGGGGCGAGTCCCCAGGGACCAGCGTCTCTGAGCGCGGAACTCCTGGCCTCAGCAAGAGGCAGAGGGCTGCCCTCTTTCCACCCCCATCGCCTGAGCTCATTGCAAACGATCAATCCGCCCGGCGGGGAAAGACACCTCGAAGCCACCCTTGGCTGGGCTGTGCGACCGCGTTCACATCCTGTGACACTATCTGCACAGACACACTACTTTGGCCTGGCTGTGCGCTACGGCAATCACTAGGTTCCTTCTCTGAGGTCTCAATGCCGAGGGGGGACATTTCCCTACCAGTTCCCTTCCAACTTCTGGTCAGGGCACCAGTATGTACTGAAAACCATCACCTCCCTCGCCATCCCTCTGTCTTTACTTGGCATCGACTTGCTAAACCAACACGGGAGAAATCTCTTTCTGTTAAAAAGAGGGTCAGGCCTGGACAGTGTGGCTCAGTGGTTGAGCACTGACCCAGGAACTAAGAGGTTTGATTCCCAGACAGGGCACATGTTTGTGTTGTGAGCTCGATCCCTGGATCTCTCCCTTCCTCTTTCTCTAAATGTCAATTACAATTTATTAAAAAAAAAAAAAAGAGGGTGTGAAAAGGCTACCCTCCCTGATGTGCCTGCCACACACCCCTGCTCCAGCCCCTGAGCACCGCATTTCGGGTTGCTCACAGATGCACGTTGCTCAGACACTTCCCAATCTATAGGCCCGAGAAGGAAGCGGAAGGTGTGGATTAGGCTCCTTCATTTGCTGCTCCCAGAGACCTGGGACCCCGCAGGGAAAAGACTCACAGAAGCAGTTAGAGCAGTGGTTCTCCACCTTCCTAAGGCCGACCCTTGCATCCAGTTCCTCATGGGGTGGTGACCCCCAACCATGAAATGTTGCTACTGTTATGCATCGTGATGTAAATATCTGCATTTTCCGATGGTCTTAGGCGACCCCTGTGAAAGGGTCGTTGGGCCCCCAAAGGGGTCTCGACCCAAAAGGTTGAGAACCGCTGAGTTAGAGTCTGGGCTTTCCACCAGGAGCTGTGCAGGATGGCCGCCGTCAGGGCAGGCAGTGGGCGGGGCTGGGGGACCGTGTAGGTCTGGGATTTCACTGTGGGAGACGGTGAGGACTTTGAAAACATGCTTCCTCTCTTCAGAAGCAAAAGTGAAAAGACACTTTTCGTCGGTTCTCAGAGGAAATTCCCCAAACCTTCTGGAAAATCCCTCCTTACTGTTTCCATACTGAGATAAGGGCTGCGGGCCAGCCACGCCCCGTGAGTAATGGGGAACCCCGCCAGCACGCGGACTCCTGACGCAGACATTACCTGGCCACCTGGACCAGCAAAGTGTGGCTAAGCCCTCCCTTCACCCCCAAAGTGACACAACTCGGCCTAATTAACTGGGTGCCCTCAGGCAAGGCCCTTAACCCTCTGAGCCTCGGAAACAGAGAAAACGAAAGTAAAATAGGGACATGAGACCCTTTCTCCCAGGGTGGCTGGGAGATTTCAATGGCCAACGTGATGCACACACAGTGTCAGCACACAGCCTGGCAGTTAGTAGGGGCTGAATAAACGCTAGCTGTGACCTGCTGTCCTCACGCCCATTTCACAGGGGAAGAGGCTGAGGCTGGAGCGGCAGCGACTTTCCCTGAGAGACAGAGTGAGGAAGGACGGGGTAGTAGAAGCAGGAAGGCACACCTGTTCAAACACTTTGGAGGGCATCTTGGCAAAAATGCCAAGGGAATATGTACAGACCCTTAACTCCAGCCATCCCATGGCTGGGAATATCTCCCAGGAAAATAACCAGACAATTGTGCGAAGATGTGTATGAATCTGTGTGGGTGGGCATGTAAGCGGGAGCACATAAGAAGTGGGAAGATGCTATGTTTAGAACAGCATCGTGTCGGGATGCCCACATCACAGGTCCATCCGTGTTGACATACACAAGCATGTGCCCTTGTTGGCATACGATAAAACGGAATACTCCGCTGCTCTAGAAGATAGTGCTGCAAGTGTATATGCTTTGTTTATGGGGAAAAAAAATCTTCATGATATACTGTTCAACTGAAAAACATAGGTATTGTTACAAGTATGTTTTAAAACATGTATGCGTGTGTTTACATGTACATATATATTTCCTTGCATACACATACAGAAAAAAAAAGACTAAAAGAGTGCATACTAAAATATTAACAATAGGAAGACAGATGAGTAGTGGGATAATCAGTAATTTTGACTTTCTTCTCTGTTCTCTTTTAGTCTCTGAATTGTTTACAGTAAGTCTACCTTCCTCTAATAAGCCTACATTTCTCTAATAAGCCACAAAGATATAAAACAAAACTACTTCCATTAAGAGTTGTTTTCCAAGGAGAAGAGCTGGGAAACATAACCCAGCTTTTACAGTTTAGCGGATAAAAAATGTCACCATCACCGTCACCATCACCATCACCATCACCGTCCACCTCACAGACGCACTGTGAGGATGAACTAAGACACAGCCGGAGGGGGCACCTACCACAGAGCCAGGGATAGGACTCCACTCAACAAATAAACTTAACAGCACACATGGATATACGGCCCCAGACCGTTCTGTGTGACGCTGACAGCCACAAATACATCCTCACGTTCCCTCGTGCACACAGAGAGCTCTAGTGGCTGTGGTGCCACTTCCTCCAGGAAGGACAGAGAGAGGCCCTGCCACCCACCGGCTCTCTGTCAGAAGGGGGAGGGGGAGGGTCTTATCTGGTTGCCTGGTCACCCCTGGATCAACTGATGGGATCAGCAGGATCAGGGGTGAAGCAGGGCCACCAACCAAGGCCACAGCCACATGCTGGCCTCCATGTCCTCAATGGACATACAGCCCCAGCCCCTTCTGTGTGACGCTGACAGCCACAAATACATCCTCACGTTCCCTCGTGCACACAAAGAGAGACACTTTGGGGAAAAGTTTTCCTATCACTCCGCATCGCATTATACATTTTCTCTCTGAGCTGGTTACTGAAAGGAGCCTCTGCTGCATCCTTTTGTGAAGCCAATAATCCGCCCTGACTTGAACTTCTGGGAAAAGCTGTTTATTCCCCCTCAGGTTTGCTGGAGGGAAAAGCTACCTTGTGGTGGACTCTCCCTCCTTCCAGTCAACCACCGGGGCTGTGGCTGGGTTTTGCGTAGACAAGACCCACTGCACAGGACACGCTGACACCACACAGCATGTCTCTCTCAGTTGCCCGAAGGACTGACTCATTTGGGGAAATTTTTTTATTAGGGATTTGCCACAGCTGGAGCAAATCTCAGAAACTGCGTGTTGTCAGGTTCCTGGGAGAAAGCTCGCAGAAGCTGAGGACATCTGTGGCCTTGGAATAAAGGTGACGCGGTGTCCAGCATCTAGGACCCAGTGTTTGTTTGGTGAAGGAATTGGGGGTACAGCGTAGGGCTCAGCCCCCCAACCCCCAAACAGTCCAGTTAGGGTGTGGGAATCTTGACAATGGAATTACAGTGGTACCTCGAGATACGAGTTTAATTCGTTCCGTAACCTTGAGGCGTGGGAAACTATGAGATGCTCAAGTCGCGGTAAACTGGTGGGTCGTTGGCAGCCGGCCAATCCGCACGATGACTCCTATCTCAACTGTTGCTCGTATTTCAAAGCAAAAATCGCTCGCTGGACGGCTCATATCTCAAAAATCTTGTATGTTAGGGCACTCGTATCTGCAGGTACCACTCTAATTTTTTTTTTTTTTTTTTGGTTAATCCTCACCCAAAGATATTTTCCCATATATTTTTAGAGAGAGTGGAAAGGAGGGAGAGAGACACAGAGAGAAAAACATTGATGTGAGAGACACATTGATTGGTTGCCTACCACAGGCGCCCCAACCTGGGCTAGGGGGTGCGCCTATAACTGAGATACGCGTCCTTGAGCGAATTGAACCCAGGACCTTGCAGTCAACAAGCAGATACTTTATCCTGGAGCCAACCCGGCCAGGGTGACGGTGGAATTAATTTAAGAGTCCACGGGGGAGACATGGAAAAGCAACAGCCTCGTCTCTTCCTCACCTCATTGGCACCATGAGGAAGGCTCTCTGGTCTCCATGACTCTGTCCCTGCTTGACACTTGGGCAGGCCACCTGAGGCTGGGGAGCAGGATGACACCCAGCCCCTTCCGGAGTCTGCCTTTGTGAGGGGATTTCTATGTCACACTGAGGACCTGGGGCTCCGAGGAAAATGCTGTGCCCACCCTCGGGGATTTCGGTCTGCACATGGGCATACCTGTGCCCACCCAAGTCCTGAAGCCACAACCTTTGCTTCCCAGGCAATGCCCCCTCTTTCACGCTCCTCGTACCATCAAACGTTGAAGACATCACACGTGGTACATGACTGCTTGTTCCAGCCTCGGGCCTTTGCCCTTGAGCTTCCCTCTGCCTGCAATAACCATTCGCTTTCTCTGTTGGCTGGTACCTTCTCATCCATCAAAGAGCAAAAGTCACCTCTTCCGGGAAGCCTGCCCTGACCACCCTGTTTCAGAGGACATGCCCCTCGTTCTCTACCTCACCACCCTCTTAGGGCCTGTACAGCTAGCATGGCCACAGGAGAGGAGAGGGACTCGTCTTCCCCAGACGCTGTGGGAGTGGTAAAAGTCTTATCAATGTATTTGTCTGTTTAGAATCCGTGTCCTGCACTGGGCGGTTTGCACCCAGAAGGCCAGGGCCTCGCCTGTTCGGTGCATTGCACGCAGGAGGGTTCCCCAACCTACTGCTGAGTGAGGACATGAGGAACTTGACGCTGGCACTCCGTGTTCAGAAGAATGAGCTCTGACGACACTTCCGAGGAACTTAGCATGTTTGGTCCATCTTACCCTCCTCCCTTTGTGCTCCGACACAATCCCTGAGCCATTCTGGTTGTATCTGGAAAGCAGAATGCTGCCTTGTGACTCAAAAAACACACACGAAATGCAGCATTTTGAGTGGAAGAAACATCTCAAATCACGCTGACAGCACGTTCACTATTAGCGGCAAACAAATCAGCTATAATTAAAATGCTGTCAAAGTGATTTGAGCTTTTCTCACACTTTCAAAGTTCCATATTTCATGAGTGGATTATCCCGGCCAGAGGATTTGTCACCTCCTGGAGTGCCTCTCTAACAGGAAGCTCAGAGACACCTCCCAGCGCTGTCTTATTCATCCTTACGTGAAATCCTGCAGGGATGCCCGGCCTGTGTCGCTCAGTAGTTGAGCATCGGCCTAGGAACCAGGAGGTCACAGTTCGATTCCCGGTCAGGGCACGTGCCCGGGTTGCGGGCTTGATCCCCAGTAGGGGACCTGCAGAAGGCAGCCGATCAATGATTCTCTCTCATAATTGATGCTTCTATCTCTCTCTCTGCCTTCCTCTCTGAAACACACACACACACACACACACACACACACGCCTTCAGGGAAAAGAGGAGGAAAAACAACTGTCCTGCACAACTTCACCAAGAAGCAGCTGCCGAGACGCAGAGGCCGTGGACAGGTCTGCGCACTGTGCCAGCTCTGGTTCCTGCAGGCCCAAAGCCAGGGTCAGTGGGGACATCCCGCCTTCAGGAAGGAACCAGCTGGCCATCAGGTGGCGTCTTTTAAGGAAGCACATCTCCTCTCCTGGACTGTCTCCCTGCCATTGGTCCCACCCACGAGATGGGAAGAGCTCCCACTTACTATGGGAGAGGCCCTTTGTTGAGGTACTACTACGTCTGAACGTTTGATAGACACACCAGGCCCTGGGCCAGTGACCAGCCACTTGCAGATGCTGACACTGAGGCTCAGCGGGGTTAAGTGACCTGCCCAAAGCCACGTGAAGGGAAGGTCAGAGGCAGGCTTTGAACCCAGACAGTCTCACTCCAGGGCACAGATTCCACCCCCAACCCCTCCTCACCCCGTCCCCTTGCCTCGCTGTTGAGTGTCTGAGAGCAGAGGGAATGCCAGATTGCTAAAGCACGAGCGTGTGAAGGAGGCACCGGGGGTGAAGAAATAGCTTGGTCCCGGTTAAGAGACGTAACAGAATCCTGCTCTTTTTACTTCGCTGTTCTGTTTAAACAAAGCCTACAGGATTTGCCAAAATTAATAGGCAAATCACCAGTGGAGGCAGCGAGCAAGCCGCTTTCCAATTCACGGTTTCAAGGCTCAACCCGGTAGAAACCTAGCATGTTAAGCGTTCGGCTGGGATAACGTATTAATCTTTGCAAGCGAGGTATTTTTACATGCACATAGACACCCATATGGGAACATATGGTCCATCGAGGGAGCAGATAGTATCCTGTGTATTTATAAGCTCTTGACGTATGATCTGGAGCACATCATCTGAAGCCCGTGGCTTTTCAGTGGGATCCACGGGGCGAGTTTCCGTACACGGGGAACCCCTGTCAACATCTGCAGAAATGGGGTGTGTTGTTGTATATGCACATTTTCATAGAAAAGGGATTTGTGACCAAAAAAAAATATCTTAAATGACCCCTTCACGGAAACATGTCTGTCCACAAAGCTGTGTGTACGCTGGGAAGTAAAGCACACGGGCTCTGTCTCCGTGTGGCTGGCGTTAGAGCAAGGACACGGGCCAGGCGCCCAAGGTCAGCAGGGTGGGAGGCCCTGGGTGCCTAGCAATGGATGAGCTACTGTGGTATGGGACCTCACTCCAGGGTGACCTTCCCTCCCCGAGCGGATTGCTGGTCCTGCAGTTTGGACCCCTGACCTTTCCTCCCTAGAGATAACATCTAGGCCTCGGTTATAATATTTCAAATCCAGGCCCAGAAAAGCAACCAAACCAGCCACAGCGGATATCAGCACCAGCTGCACTGGTGTCAGTCAATAATCCATCAGTGGAGACCCAGGGACCCTGAATGCACACACCTGGAAGACTACCGAGTATTCTATCAAGATCTTCCTCTGGGATCTCCCCCAAAATCCCCGCCCTTAAAACTCCTTAGGACGGAGAACGGAGTGCAATCTCCCTCCCAAGAGCAAGCCCGCCTCTGCCTTTCCCCTTCCCCCTCCTGCCCCAGGCCTGTCACTGTAACCTTCCTCACTCCCCAGCTCCAAGAGCCCCTTCCTTTCCCTCCATAAGGGAACTAATTTCCTAAGTCCGTTTCTCCCACCTCCTCGGTGATTTACCCGGTACACGTTCTCTGACAGTTTGGGTCTTGGCTTGAATGCTTTCCCAGCCAGAGCCCTAGTCCCGAGGTCGCTGAACCCCGGTTTGGGCTGACCCCATGCGTCAGACACCTGGAGCCTTTATCACCCACCGCCTACAGCAGACGAACCCACCCAGTCTCTGGCTCCCGTTAGTGACAGGACTGCAGGCCAGGCATAGATTTTGCCCGAGTCTCAGTTTCTCCATCTAGACCAGTGGTTCTCAACCTTCCTAATGCCGAGACCCTTTACTACAGTTCCTCATGCGGTGGTGACCCCCAACCATAAAATTATTTCCGTTGCCACTTCATAACTGTAATGTTGCTACTGTTATGAATCATCATGTAAATATCTGTGTTTTCCGCTGGTCTTAGACTCTACAGTAGCGAGACCCATACGTTGAGAACCGCTAGCAGGGTCCCCTAAGACCCTCCTATTTTGGGGGAGGTCCTATCATCCGTCAATGGTGCTTCGGTCACTGGAGATTTTGAGATTTCATCTCAACCTCCTGTTCGGGGCCCAGGCTCTGGAACCAGCCTGCCAGCCTGGGTTCAAAGCCACCCGATTCCCCATTTGCTGGGTTCAGAACAGCAAGGCACTCCACTTCCCTCAATCTGGAGCGTTCACGCACATTGATAGCTCAGCACAGTGCCTGGCGCGTAGTAGGTGCTCAAAAAGTCGATGTCAGTTGTTAATTGCTCCTGCTGCTATGACCCCCAACCATAAATTTATTTTCATTGCCACTTCATAACTGTAATGTTGCTACTGTTATGAATCATCGTGTAAATATCTGTGTTTTCCGATGGTCTTAGGCGACCCTGCTAGCGGTTCTCAACCTGCTGCAGAGCCTGAGACCATCAGAAAACACAGATATTTACATGATGATTCATAACAGTAGCAAAATGACAGTTATGAAGTGGCAATGCAAATAATTTTATGGTTGGGGGTCACCATCACACGAGGAGCTGTATTAAAGGGTCTCGGCGTTAGGAAGGTTGAGAACCACTGATCTATACCATGGGAATAATAACAGTCCCCACCTCAACTGTTGGGAGGATTGCAAAGATACATACGAGCCCAGCACAATGCTAGGAGCCTTAGAACGTGCGGGGGAAACATTGACTGTTTTTGTTATTACCCATGTTCCTCGCAGGCGTCTTACACAGCAGGACGATGGACTTGGGGGCGGGGGGCGCGCAGAATTACGTACACACAATGCTTTGGCAACCGAACATGTGGAAACATCATAAAGCTCGAGTCTTAATGCCCGAAGCTTAGGTATACTGGGAGGGTGGTTTCTTAAAACTCCTTCTCCTGTTTCTTTCTTTTTTTAAAAAAATATATTTTATTGATTTTTTACAGAGAGGAAGAGAGAGATAGTTAGAAACATCGATGAGAGAGAGACATAGATCAGCCGCCTCCTGCTCGCCCCCTAATGTGTCCGCAACCAAGATACATGCCCTTGCCCGGAATCGAACTTGGGACCTTTCAGTCCTCAGGCAGACGCTCTATCCACTGAGCCAAACCGGTTTCGGCTCCTTCTCCTGTTTCAATCCATCAATGGTGCTTCAGTCACTGGAGTTTTTGAGATTTCATCTCAACCTCCTGTTCGGGGCCCAGGCTCTGGAACCAGCCTGCCAGGTTCCCCATGGAAATGGAAAGCCACCCGTTTCCCCATTTGCTGGGTTCAGAACAGCAAGGCCCTCCATTTCCCTCAATCCGGAGCGTTCACGCACATTGATAGCTCAGCACAGTGCCTGGCGCGTAGTAGGTGCTCAATAAGTGGATGTCAGTTGTTAATTGCTCCTGCTGCTATCATCATCATCATTATTATTATTTACCTAACTTATTATCAAATGCTATCTAACTCCAAGGACTCAGTGCCAAGCCTCTGTTTGTTCGCAGGTTTGCACTGGTGCCAGTTGCGTTTATCACGGTGGCCGTCCGCAGTTCCATTTCCCTCCTTCATGTCTCCTCACCACACATCTCTGATATCCTGAGCGTCCTCACCGTCCCCTCCCAGCCAGGGTCCCCACGGCTGTCTCTGGAGAAGGGAGGAAATCTGACCCCCGGCAAAGGAAGTGTGCAGAGAGAATGACCCAAGACAGAGTGACGGAATTCTTCCCCAAAAACCCTGAAGGCCAGAATACGGACAGGACACACACCATCTATTTATACTTTCGGGCTGTTTTCCTGCAGAGGCCCTGGACGAGGAGGGAGAGGGCCCCACCGATCCCATTGTTCCTGACGGAGCCCGCTGCCAGGAACGCCGCCCAGCGCGAGGAAGCGGGCCGCTCCAGACAGGGCGTCCGGTAAGTGTCACTGCGGATGAACTCGCAGGGAGCTAAGGGCACACACCACAAAGCCTCCCCCTGCCGCCCTCCTGACCTTCTGGCCGCTTCCCCCGCTGACCTGGCTCCCCCGCACGACATTCCTGAGGCCACGTGGCCCCCAACCTGCTCTGTCCGCTGCTGGCCCAGCAGGACGTGTTTGCTTACATAAGGGATGGCTCTCCAGGCCGCGGGGGCCAGTGGGAAGTTTAAGGCTTGGGGTGGGGAAAAGGTTTGCAGGGTGGCTGCTGGCTCTCTCTCTCTTTCTCTCTGCTGTGCACGTTGAGAAAGCCCTCGCCCGCTGCGGAGAGCCTGCCCAGCCCCTGGCCAGTACTCCGCGATGACACCAGGGAGGTAAGCAGGCCAGAACAGCCGCCCGTGTATGCTCCTTCGCCAGCAAGCGGGCGCTCAACTCCAAGGTGAAACCCAGCAGGGCCACAGGCTCCCTGCTCTGCCCCAGCTGGCCTGGATCGATGAAGCTCGCCTGCCTCAGTTTACCTGACCTCACCCAGGGGAACAGGGATCGTGGCTCTGTGCCCCTCGGGGTGAACGGGAGGGGCAGAGAGTGACTGGCATTCAGGGTGGAGGGGGAATCGGAGCAGGTCACCCGGCCTGGTGTGCTGGCAGCCCCCTGCACGTGGCTGGGTGAAGGGCTCCCTCTGGGACTAGTGCTCTCTCACTCTCCTCCAGAGGGTCTAATCGCGAGAGTGAATCAGCACCTGCCCATCTGCCCGAAAAGTGGGGAACGCGGTGTGCTGGGCCCGAGGGCATCACCCAATGGCATCGGAGAAGTCCTTTCTGGTTTCCCTGGGCTTGAGGCGCCCAGTCTGCCACCCCCCCGCTCCCCCCACTGCTGGCACCCAGGCTCCCTGGCAAAGCTCGGAAAATATGAAACGCATCTGAGGGAGGTGCCACGCAGAAACCCAAGCAGCGGGCAGCTTGGGAGGAGGCGGCAGGTGTGCCGGGCCCTGTGCTTGCATTTCATTCACCGCAGCTCAGGTTTCAGAGCTCAGAGCCGCTCCTGTCTCCAGGGGCCAAGTTGTCACGGAGGTGCAAAGGCACCGGGGGCGGGGTGTGGAGGTGATGGCCCGCGGTGATGTCCAGCAGGAAGGGCGGCTGCCACGCCAGGGTGGAGATTCTGAATGCAGCGCTCCGCGGCCAGCCAGCTGGAACCGCTTCCGCCTCCCCAATAGCAACCCGATCGCAGCGATTTCCTCAATGGCCCTTTTCTGCAGGCGCCCGGCTGAGCTGGGAGCCAAAAGCAGCCCTGTCCGCCCCTGCATGCTACAGCCCTCGACTCTGCCCAAACTGGGCAGGACCCGGCCAGTGTGGCTCCACGGTTGAGGTCACCGTTCAATTCCCGGTTGGAGCACAGGCCCCCGTTGTGCACTCAGTCCCCAGGAGGGGCCTGGAGGAGGTGGCTGGTCAAGGCTTCTCTCTCCCATTGATGTTTCTCTCTCTCTATCCCTCTTCCTTCCCCTCTCTCTCAAATCAGTAAGAACATGGATTGTTCTTCTTGATTTGAGACAGAAAGCTCTCTCTTCTCTCTTTGACTGCCCTGCTGGCATCCAGAGGTGGCCAGTGATGGAGCAGCTGAGGGAAGAGAGAGAGAACTGGATGGAAGCAGCGGACGCTCTGAATGTCGGATGCTCCTGACCGGAGGCTCCCTAAGACCGGGAGGAAGTACGTCCAGAAAGGACACGAGCTTCTGCAAGAAAAGGGAACCAGATTGCAGGAAGTCTCCTCACAGGACAGGAACCATTGTGAGTCAGACCGGGAAGGGCCTTTCTTTATCCCACGGCCACCGTGCGCTGCTGGCCGGTCCACCGAGCTGCTGGCTGGCTGGCTGGCTGGCCACAGGAGCTCAGGGGCCCTGGTGGACAGTAGAGACAGCCCCCCGCCCCTCCCAAGAGGAGTCAGCACCCCAACCCTTAGCAGCCAGCAGCCTGCCCTGAGGCTCGGTCTATCTACAACCTGGGTCTCCTTGCATCTCAGTTTCCCAGCAGATAAGAAAGAAAAAAAAAATAATAAGAATACCCTCTTACCCTCCCTACCATCTCAAAGGGATGACACATCCACAAATCACTTTGAACTTTCAGATGAAAGGTGCTCCATAAACCCGAGGCCTCATCAACGGTAATTGTTACGGTAATTATTTTAATGATAATAATGATGATAATGGGAGGAGGGGGCGGGGCCGCGAGGAGGAAACCTCCTGCCCTGAGACAAAGAAAAACTCTTCCACGGAAAACCCACAGCTCAGGATTCCTCCTGCGCCCGGCACCCAGCCATCCATCCATCCCCTTCGCACTGCCCACTCCCGGGCCGGGATATTATTTACTCTTTCCCTCCCGATCAAACAACCATTTGTTCCGCCGCTTCCCCTCTCCCTCACGCCGGTGCGCCGGGCTTCGGCCTGACAGCTCGGCCACGGACTGTTTACACGTCTCGCTCACCCTGCAATACCCCGGTTCGGCTCCGCTGACACCAAAGGCAGGAGAATTCTCTCGGCGTGAGGAATCAATTACTTCCGCTGACACTCTATTAGGAGCCCACAGCACCTCTCCAGATTCTAGGTGGAGAGCAGGGGGTGGCGGGGACGTAAGGGGAGAGGATGGCAGGGAATTTGAAGAGGGTGGTGGTGGGGAGGGGCGGGGGGCTGGAGACCAGGGGAGGAGGAGGAGGTGGGTGACAGGGACAGACAGAGGTTATTGACTAAGCCCCAGCCCCCGCCCCCCCCCCAGCTAGTTTTTAAAGACAGGAAGATCTCTCTCTCTCTCCTTGACTGCCCTGCTGGCATCCGGAGGTGACCACATGGCAGGAAGAGGCAGAGAAAAGGAATGAGAAAGAGAAAAGGGACAGACTTGTTAAGAATAGCTCCGGAAATCAGAGAGGCCCCCAAAGACCCAAGCTTTGGGGTGGCAGATGACAGTTCTAGGGACATGGACACAGGTGTACGAAGGCAGCTCGGGGTGGCAGGCTTCGAACCCCGGTCCTCCCTCCCGTTACTATCTGGGCGATCTCTTGGGCCTCAGTCGCCCCATCTGTTAAAGGGGCGTTCCGGTAGCTCGCTGTGATCGTATAGTGGTTAGTACTCTGCGTTGTGTTAAAGGGGAATAACAGCAGTAAACATGGCAAGTTCTCAGTGCAGTAGCGTCTGATGCCTGGAGAGAGGGCGGTACATGTTTGCTGTTCTCGTCTACGAGTAACTGACATTCCCGCCAACCACCTCCAAACGTATACAGTTGAGGCAGAGCAGAAAAACACATATACAGTGGTACCTCGAGATACGAGTGCCCTAACATACAAGATTTTTGAGATACGAGCCGTCAACCAAGCGATTTTTGCTTTGAAATATGAGCAACATTTGAGATAGGAGTCATCGTGCGGATCGGCCGGCTGCACACGACCCACCAGTTTACCTCGACTCAAGTGTCTTATAGTTTCCCACGCCTCAAGCAGTTTACCTCGACTCAAGCGTCTTATAGTTTCCCACGCCTCAAGGTTACGGAACGAATTAAACTCGTATCTCGAGGTACCACTGTACACCGGTAGACTGCCAAGATGCTTGGCTCTAAGGCCAGAAAAAAACAGCATAAGAAATCAAATCATGTGGATTTCCCTTGCTCATGCTTTACTGCCCAGCAAACCTAGGCCTAACTCCCGTCTTTTCTTCTTCTTTTTTTTTTCCCCCTTTCAAGTTTTATTTTGACCAGCTAACATTTTTTTAGGTTTTTTTTTTTCTCCATCTACTCTGCAATCACCTGAGATGAGTCGAAGCACCAGGTCTCCTCAGGAAGGACAATTATGGAGGCTCTTTTTCTAGAAGGAAAGACAAGGGCAGCCGATATATTTTTCCCCGGGATGATCTATCCAGGCAGCAGCAGCAGGAGAACGGAATTAAATTATCTGCTGAGTTTCTCTTCACTCAAAGGTTTCAAGCCCCTTGCCATTAAAGAGGACAAAACAAAAGAAAAAAAAAATATTATTCTTATTTTTTTTTTTCATTTTTCCCGTAAGTAGGACTCATGACTACAGGAAAACACACAAATCCCTTTTTTTAGAAAAATCCAATTTTTTTTTCCCACTGGGTCTATTTCCTCTTCCTCTTTCTCCCCCTCCGCCCAGGGCTCCCACTGAGTGTCTGCAGACACGCTCGCCGGTGTAACGAGAGGGGAGAATTACACGGAGTTACGTGGGGTGGCATGCGGGCCTCCCGGGACCTCTGGGTTCAGAGGAGGTGCCGGGCTGCCAGGCAGAACCAGCGGGATGGTGTATTAGGAAACCTCAGGTGATAAAGAGCATCGTTAAGAAAGACATCCACAACGAAGCTTGCACTGGAAGCGTTAACGATTGCAACATCGCCCGTTTAAAAACAAACTGCCCAGAATAGCGGGGTGACCCGACTGCCCTTTGACCTCCGTAGGAGGGGAAGAACCATCGGCGGTGCCTTTTCTCACTCCGGTGCTGGGTGGAGTCCTTGGTCAAGGGTGGCGAGCGTGGGGGTGAGCGGCCAGCTGAGCCTGAGTCAGCAGGGCTGTTCCCCTTTATGGCACCGGAGGGGGATCTGCTTCTGTCATTAGCAGGGCTGTCGCAAGACAGAGAAGTCGCGGTGCCCACGGGCTCCGTGGGGGAATCGGAATATTCCTGTGGTCGAGCAGGCAGTAAACCTGGACCGACGCCGGGAGTAAACCACCGGAGGGTTGAGTCTCTTGAGGTGAACCACAGAGAACTCTCGGTTCGCTCTGGTTTCTAGAAACCCAGGTGGACACAGCCAAAGCCACGCCTCCGTTCGGACAAATGTGGCCTTTTACCATCCATCTGTTCCCCTGAGAAGGAGACAGAGGTGGCACAATCCAAAGTGTGACCTGGACTTTCCCACTTCGGGGCATTAAACGGGGGGTGGTCCTGGACACAGGGCAGGAGACCCAGAGACCCTGGCCAGGGAAAGTGGGGGTAGCACAGAGCCTTCATAATCTTAGTCTTTCCTGCTTCCTGACCACAGCCCCTCTCTGAGATGGTGGGGGCTGCCTGGCCAGGAAATGAGATTAAATAACAACACCCGGGCACCTCTTTACCAAGAAGAGAGATTGTATCATCGAGTCACAAGGATGGCCTTTCAATGACTGTGGTTCCTGTTGTTATTAAATTCTCTCCCCTTCTTCTTGGACATGTTGCTCTCGGCCTAGACCACCAGCCATACACCTCTCTCCCCTCACCCCTTTTGCTTGGCTAACTTATTCAGGATCAATATGGACCTCACCTCCTCCAGGGAGTCTTCCCTGATCTCCCCAACCTATGCCTGATCTCAGTGCCCTGGGCTCACATAACATGTCCCCAATCAGAATGCCTGGTGTAGGGGGGGAGGCAGTGGGGCATATAAGTAAAGAGCACAGTTGCCACTTGGGTCAGTTGCTTTACTTCTCAGAGCCTGTTTCCCCATCTACACAATGGAAAGAGTAGGTAGCAATGACCTCCCAGTTTGTTTTGTTTTTTAAAATATATTTTCACTAGCGGACCAGTGCACAAAATTCATGCATGAGGGAGGGAGAGTCCCCTCAGCCCAGCCTGTACCCTCTCCGATAAAGGACCCCTCAGGGGATGTCCCTCTCACAATCCGGGACCACTGGCTCCTAACTGCTCACCTGCTTGCCTGCCTGCCTGATCCCCCCTAACTGCCCCCCTTGTCAGCCTGATCACCCCTAACCACCTCTGCCT
>PVJN01042390.1:0-18277 GCA_004026805.1 Lasiurus borealis | reverse complement strand
TACCACTGTATTTCCTGTCTGGGAAAGTGAGGTGGTCTAATGGGATACGATCAGCATGCTCATGTTCATCCAAGCCAGCCCGGGTCAGAGTAATTCTCCACGGAGACAAACTAGCATCTTCTTCTCACCAGGACACCTCGGTCAGCGCAAAATAACCCCCAGGACTCGGCTACCCCCTTTACAGACCACCATGTACTTTGACAACATGCAGACCGTCCACCGCGAACAGAATGCAACCCTGTCTGGTTTGCGGCAGCACCGCGTGCGGACAGACAGAGCCTGCCCTCGGGACACGTGATGCAGACGGTCCTGTTATTCACACCGTCTTCCCATCACTCAGCAGTGAGTCACACTCCACACATCTCTGGGCAGCTGCTACTTTAATAGATGGCTTATTCCTCTCTTAACTGAGAGACCAGCACCAAATAGACTCCCTATATTTTTAATAACGGAAAATAGAACTCAGTCTACAGTCAGATTCCTTAGAGCTGTAAAATACAATTGCCGTCAGCAAACCCCGTAATTAAACTTTACATTTACTTCTTCCCCTTCTAATCTTATGGAGAGAGTGAGCAGTAACCCCACGTCCGTGTCTGGGGGTACGCCAAGCACTGACACAGCTGGATCTTCTGATGACACGCTTACAATTCGCGAGGAACCCCTGGTAATAAGGTGGAGAAACCCCTCTCAGACAGAGAAGCTCTCCATGTGGGGTCACTGTGCCGCCAGGGGAACACAATGATACGTACATTCTTAGAACAGCCGGACCCAGACTCCCTGAGAACGGGCGATCCCGCCGCAAACTGTCAGAACACGTCTAATAACAGACGTCGGTCATTTCACATTTATCCGGGGACTCTGACTGAAGGTGGGCGGAACTTTGGTAGACTCTAAAGTGACTTCCATTCGTACAAGAGCACTGAAAGCCGGCTCCCATGTTGCCAATGTTT
Organism: Lasiurus borealis; assembly: GCA_004026805.1. Classification (NCBI taxonomy): domain Eukaryota; kingdom Metazoa; phylum Chordata; class Mammalia; order Chiroptera; family Vespertilionidae; genus Lasiurus; species Lasiurus borealis. The sequence continues at coordinate 17,327 of PVJN01042390.1, read as the reverse complement.
GTCTGGAAAATCATCTTATTAAGAACGTATGGGCCCAAACCAGTTTGGCTCAGTGGACAGAGCATCGGCCTGCGGACTGAAGGGTCCCAGGTTAGATTCCGGTCAAGGGCATGTACCTTGGTTGCGGGCACATACCCAGTAGGCAGCTGATCGATGTCTCTCTCTCATCAATGTGTCTAACTCTCTATCCCTCCCCCTTCCTCTCTGTAAAACAAAATCAATAAAATGTATTAAAAAACAACAACAAAACGTATGGACCCTGACCAGGCCGCCTAGTGGAGCCTGAGACACGGTCACAGCTAAAGGGGCGGGAGGAACCCGGAGGGACAGGCCTCAGCTGGGAGGGGCCTCCTTTTCCAGGAAAGCCGCGGCACCCTCATTACACCCCGCACTCGCCACCACCGGATCACACCAGTCCGTCTCGCCTTTTCTTCATCTCCCTTTTCTTTCCCTTCATATTAAGAGGGGCATCAACCGGACATAAGCAGAGACAACCCACCTTATCACCAGAACATTCCTTAGGCTGAAGCCACTCCTGAAGACGTGGAGTCATCTTAATGCTTTCACTGAGCTGTGGCCGAATTACATTGTAAAGGAGATTCTCTTTTTCTTACACAGAAATTTCTCAGTCTCATCAGTAACGACTATGCTCCCGTGAGTTTTCCAAAGAGATTAAGTCTCCTAACAATGACCAGGGGGCGTGTCAGCCTGGACCTTGAGATACAGATACTCTTGGGCCTCCTCAACCCTAATCTCTTATATATATGTGTGTGTGTATATATATATATTTTTTTTTTTCTTAAATATATTTTATTGATTTTTTTACAGGGAGGAAGAGAGATAGTTAAAACATCGATGAGAGAGAAACATCGATCAGCTGCCTCCTGCACACTCCCTACTGGGGATGTGCCCACAACCAAGGTACATGCCCTTGACCGGAATTGAACCTAGGACCCTTCAGTCCGCAGGTCGACGCTCTATCCACCGAGCCAAACCAGTCAGGGCCTAATCTCATATTTTAAACCTCATCACAGAAAGCAAAATGGGAAACTTTTAAAAAGCACTTTCGTCTTTGGCTGGAGAACTCTAATGCTTAAGGTATGAGATGGAACAGATTATCTTTTTTTATACAGTGGTACCTCGAGATACGAGTTTAATTTGTTCCGTAACCTTGAGGTGTGGGAAACTGAGACGCTTGAGTCGCGGGCAGCCGGTCGATCCGCGAGATGACTCCTATCTCAACGGTTGCTCATATTTCAAAGCAAAAATCGCTCACTCGACGGCTCGTATCTCAAAAATCTCGTATGTTAGGGCACTCGTATCTCGAGGTACCACTGTACTGAGTAACTCACGTTCTTTCTCAACCGGGGACATGCGTTTTTCTCAAAAGAAATACACACACAGTTGTCCCTCAATATCTGGAGGATTTTTTCCAGGGTCACCTTCTCACCCCTACCCCTACCCCCAGCAGGTACCAAAATCGGCAGGTGCTCAAGTCCCTCGTATTAATGGCACTGAATGCATATATTTACCCCCTGCATCTGCAGACTCAATCTGCGGTTGGCCGAAGGCGAGGAATACAGAAGGCCACTGTATATGTACCGAGAAAAGTCTACCTAAAGTACACGCGTGCTGTTCAAACCAGTGTTGTTGGAAGGTCATCGTTGGCCAAGAGTAGAGAAAGAAGGTGTCTGAGCATGTCTTTTCCAGAGCTGCTCTCCGGATGGAAATCAGAAGTTCAATTCGGCCTTGTTTCTTCTCTGCTTCTCCATCCGGAGGCAGAAAAGCCAACAGGGCTGGCACAGATGGTGTGAGTTCCATCCTTTCTGACCTCTGGAAGGTCACCGCTCACTGAGACCCCGGGTGGGCACCCAGAAGCTACTGGTGCCGCGTGCCTTCCTCCGGGGGGAGAGTCCGGAGCAGCTGCTGTGACTCCCTCCGGGCCCGGCCGCACGTGTGGCTCTTGCGGTGCCTGAAGAGGTTGGAGCTCTGGCTGAAGGCCTTCCCGCACTCGTGGCACTGGTAGGGCCGCTCGCCCGTGTGGACGCGGCGGTGCTGGATGAGCACCGCGCTGCGGCTGAAGGCCTTGGCGCACACGTCGCAGGCGAACGGCCGCTCCCCGCTGTGGATCCGCTGGTGGAGCAGGAGCGCGGAGCTCTGGCTGAAGGTTTTGCCGCACTCGTCACACTTGCGTTGCTTTTTTCCAGGGGGGTTTCTGTGTCTCCTGCCACGCGGGCCGTTTTGGTCGCCAGTTTCCCTAGACGGCGGGCAGCTCTGGGCAGCACTCCCGCGAGCGGTGTTCGAACCAGCGTCAGGCAGTTCTATGCCCAGAGGAGTCTTACGCCTCGGAGCTGATTTCACATTTCTAGTTCTGGCGTCCTTATCTGAAATCACACACAGAGAAGCCAATGTCACCGGTTCCTCTGTTCAGAAAGAAAGGAAACAGAATGATCCAAATGAAATACAGTGGCACCTCGAGATACGAGTTTAATTCGTTCCGTAACCTTGAGGCGTGGGAAACTATGAGACGCTCGAGTCGCGGTAAACTGGTGGGTCGTGTGCAGCCGGCTGATCCGTGCGATGACTCCTATCTCAACTGTTGCTCGTATTTCAAAGCAAAAAATCGCTCGCTCGACGGCTCGTATCTCAAAAATCTCGTATGTTAGGGCACTCGGATCTCGAGGTACCACTGTATACATGGTATATGTTTAGCTAGCATGTTTTACAATAGCGTCACAATGTGGAGGATGGAGAGGATAAACACTGAGATCATAAAGCAAAGGAGAAAAATTTATAGTCCGAGGAGGCAGTCAACTAGGAATATGCAGAGCTCTATGTAAAAGGCAGAACAGTGAGCAGGGACAAGATATCTGAGACTGAAGAAGTCTGGACGAAGAGGAAGGACCTCAAATCGATGTTTCTCTCCCCCTCTCTTCCCCTCTTCTAAAATCAATAAAAAAAAAAAAAAAGAGAGAGAGAGCCAAAACTGGTTTGGCTCAGTGGATAGAGCGTCGGCCTGCAGAACGAAAGGTCCCAGGTTCAATTCCGGTCAAGGGCATGTACTTGGTTGCAGGCACATCCCCAGGAGGGGGCGTGCAGGAGGCAGCTGATTGATGTCTCTCTCATCAGTGTTTCTAACTCTCTATCCCTCTCCCTTCCTCTGTAAAAAAATCAATAAAATATGTTTTAAAAAAAAAAGAGAGAGAGAGAGAGGGCTCATATGTGGCATTGGTGGTAATAAACATGAATGTCAATAAACAAAACAAAGTTTAATAATGACACTTGAATCAATAATTAAGGAAGGAGATAAAGAAAGCCAAGGAGACACAAGGAAATATTGAAAATGAGGCCAGAAAACACAAAGCAGGCACACACACACACACCAAAAGGTGTGGTGGGAGAATACAGTGAGGAAACAGCACCTCAAGAGACCACGGGTAGTACAGAGCACCCCTCTATCCAAAACAGCCGCTCTTCTGTGTCATTCACACTACTGGTCACATGGCAGTATTACTGGTTTAAACAGAAATCGTCCTCTCCTATCTAATAAAACAGCAGTTCTCAACCTGTGGGTCTCGACCCCTTTGGGGGTTGAACAACCCTTTCAGAAGGGTCGCCTAAGACCATGGGAAAACGAACAATCACGCTGCTTGAGAAAGGTTTGACAACCTGATGGAGGTGATGCCAAGAGTTGGTAAAATCTGCAGATTTTAAAATCTATGAGAATGTCCCTCAGCACGACCTGGAGAGGTGGCAGTAGAGGCAGAAATCCCCACAGTGTGTGTGTGTGTATAGGGGGGGGCAAGAGACTGGAGACCCCCCTGACCCCCTGCGCCCCCCAAGGGCAGCCAATCCCGCCCTCAGCCCTCACCGCGTCTGGGTGCGTGGCGCTCCCGCGATGGGCACTGCGGCCTCACAGGCTGGAGCTCCGCAGGCTGGGGCGGGCCAATGGGCGACCCCCACGCGATTTCCGGGGCCCCCAGGCTCTCCGCGTTCTGTCCCCACACCTGGACGCAGATGCTCGGAAGCTGCGGACGGAATTGAGGATAAAGTGAGACTGTAAGACAGCGGTTCTCAACCTGTGGGTGGCGACCCCTTTGGGGTCGAACGACCCTTTCACAGGGGTCGCCTAAGACCATCGGAAAATGCAGATATTTACATCACGATGCATCACAGCAGCAACATTTCATGGCTGGGGGTCACCACCACATGGGGAACTGTATGCCAGGGTCGCGGCCTTAGGAAGGTGGAGAACCACTGGTGTAAGAGATGTCTCCGGCCACAGGGGAGGGAGGAGAAAGGCAGAGCCGCGTCCCACTTCCTGGCACAGCTGGGGGGCCCTCCCCCCGCGGCCCAACCTGCTGAATGGAGCCCCTGACCCTGACCCTACCCCCCCCCAACCCCTCCCTTCTCACCTGCCCCGCCGGCCCCGGGCTCCCCGGAGGCGCGTCCAGCTCCGCGTCCAGCTCCCCCTCCAGCTCCTCCAGCAGCCGCACGGCCTCCTCCCCGCTGTCGGGGCAGCGGGCGCGCAGCCAGGCGCGCAGCTCGGCGGGCAGCGCGGCCAGGAACTGCTCGAGCACCAGCAGCTCCAGGATGCGGCGCTTGGAGTGCAGCTCGGGCCGCAGCCAGCGCGCGCACAGCTCCTGCAGCCGCGCCAGCGCCTCCCGCGGGCCCGCCGCCTCCTGGAAGCCGAAGCGCCGGAACCGCTGGCGCCAGGCCTCGGCGCTGCCGCCGCCTCCTCCCCGGTCTCCTCCCCGGAGGCGGGCCGGGCCGGGCTCCGGGGCCCAGGCCTCCTCGGACGCGGGCGGCGGGAACGCGGCCGCAGACATGGGCAGGCAGCGCGCAGGCTGGGACGTCCCGGGAGGGATCCTCCTTCAAGGGGATGCGGGCAACTAGTGGCAACAAGACAGAGACACATCAGTGCTTCCGAGGACGGAACAAGTCAGACCAGAAACGAGACTGGCCGGAAAGTGCGGCTCTTCCTCTCCACCTGACACTGCGCTTTCAGAGAACGCCTCCTTCTTTCAGAGAATCAGAGCCGCCCTGACCGGTGTGGCTCAGAGGACAGAGCATCAGCCTGCGAACTGAAGGGTCCCGGGTTCCATTCCGGTCAAGGGCATGTACCTTGGTTGCGGGCACATCCCCAGTGTGGGGCGTGCAGGAGGCAGCTGATGGATGTCTCTCTCACCGATGTTTCTTTTTTCTTTTTTAAAACATTTCTGTGATTTTAAAATATATTTTATTGATTTTTTTACAGAGAGGAAGGGAGAGGGATAAAAAGTGAGAAACATCGATGAGAGAGAGACATCGATCAGCCGCCTCCTACATATCCCACAGCAGAGATGTGCCCACAAGCAAGGTACATGCCCTTGACCGGAATCGAACCCAGGACCTTTCAGTTCGCAAGCCGAATCCACTGAGCCAAATCGGTTTCGGCTCACCGATGTTTCTTTCTATCCCTCCCCTCCTCTCTGTAAAAAAAAGAAAAAAAAGAAAAAAAAATCAATAAAATATATTTTTTAAAAAAGAGAATCAGAGCTCAGAGGCATTCCTTCACAGGCAAGAGTAACCCCCATCTCTGCAGAAAGCCATGCTCACCAGGCTGGGCACTGGAACAGCACCAGGAGGGACCCCCCAGGACTGCAGGGAGCTGCTGGCACACAGAGGAGGGGGAGGGACGCGGGAGGGAAGCCGGGGGAAGCTGTGACTGAGGGGCAGCCTCAAAGAGCCGGTTAATTTTGTCTCGCCCGCTGCCCAGAGGCCTAAGAAATAGCCTCGAGATGAGAAAGGGAGGTTAGGGATAAAACAGGGCAGGTTTGGGACATTTTGGAAGTGAAGGGGACCCTGGACGAGGCACCGGGCTGCCGAGCGGCAGCAGGTGTATTTCCAGGGAAGAGGAAGCTGAAAAGCTGCAACAAGTCCATTTTCTTCCTGCAACGTTTTACCAGGACCGGTTTACTGAGCACCGGCTCACACAGTACCAGTTTACTGAGCACCGGTTTACACAGTACCAGTTTACTGAGTACCGGCTCACACAGTACTGTTTCAGTGCGCATCCTCAGGGAGATGATGACCAATTTAAGGATCTTATAGGCGCCCCTGTTTCTCCCTTACGTAGCCTGACAGCCCCCCACTCCCACCCCCGTCCCCAGCCCCGTTCTCGCCTCCAAAGATGCACCCAGCAAAGCCTGTGCTCCTTCAGCCTGCGCTGCGGGTGGGAAACCGGGAGTGGGGGGTGTGGGAGGGGGCTCAGGTACCGGGACCCCGGGCCGGGGACTCAGGCTGCATCTGCACCCAGACCCCGGCCCCCCGGCTGCCCACGTGGTCAGGAGGCCGAGGCGGGAGCCCCCGCTGGGAGGACAGAGCCGGGGGCGCCCGGGGCGGCGGGAAGGGGGACCGGGACTGGGAGCCCCTGGGACGTTACATGGGGGGGTACGGGGGGACCCTAAGCTAGAGCCGCCCCTGCGAGCGGCGGGAGTCGCGCCCACCTGTGCCGCCTCCGCAGCGCGCTCAGCCCCACACGGGAGACGGGAACGACCCCCGACCCCGACCCCGACCCCGATCCCGACCGCACCGAACCGGCCGCACGGAACCGGCCCGGGAGGCAGGCTTGGGCCGCAGCCCAGGACCCGGGGTCCCGCAGGGAGGACCGCCGCTCACTCAGAGCGCCCTCTGCGGGGTAAGCACCCGGGCCAGCCCCCCAACCCTCCGGGGTGGACAGGGGTGCGCGGACCTGCGGGAGGAGAGGCCGAGACCCGGGAGCCGCGAGGAGGGAAGCGCCGGGCGCGTGACGGGGGAGGGGCTCAGAGGGGCGCGGAGGAAGGGCGGGCTGCGCCCGGTGGCCCCGCCCCTCTCCCCTCTCCCCTCTCCCCTTTCTCCCCCTGCACCCCCCAGCCCCGGGGCGGACGACCCTCCGCCAGGCCGCGGAGGGAGGCGGCGGCGCTCACCTCGGGGCGGCAGGACGGCCCGCGCTCTCGCCGAGGCCCCGGCACGGGGGCTGCAAGCGGCTTCCGGTCCTCGCGGCGGGCCGGGGGCGGAGCCTGGGGGGGGCGGAGCGGTTGCCATGGAGACGAGCCGCCGCGCCGGGCTTTGGGAGAGACGGGGCTCCGCCGCTAGAGGGCGCGGGGAGCTCCGCGGGGGCAGTCGCTCCCGCCTCCGGGTTCCTCGCTGCTTATCAGCGCGCTGGACCTCAGAGCAGCGGTTCTCAACCTGTGGGTCGCGACCCCAGCGGGGGTCAAGCGACCCAAACATAGGGGTCGCCTAAAGCCATCGGAAGATACAGATATTTACATTACGATTCATTAACAGTAGCAAAATGACAGTGATGAAGTAGCAACAGAAATAATGTTATGGTTGGGGGTCACCACCACATGAGGAGCTGTATTCAAAGGTTGAGAACCGATGCCCTAGAGGATGGACCGCCCTCTCCCAGCACCAGGACGGCCATGCCCGCTTTTCGGGCACTAAACCCGGGCTCCGTGACCTGCCTGTGGTCACCGCGCCTGGCCCGCTCCCAGGCTGGCGGGTTGGCCCACCCACCGTGCTTCCTCCAGAACCGAATGGCCCTTCAAAAGGGTGAGACCATCTGCTCACGAGTATCTGGGACCAATATCTGTGTATTTCCTGGGAAAATCTCGTTTAAAAATTGGAGCCAGTGAACTACGAGGCCACAGCCCCACACGCTGGCTTTCTCCTCCTCCCCAGGGACTCGTGGGAAGGCATTTGGAGAAGGAAGTGGAGAGTTAGGGGTCAGAGAAGCTTGAAAACCACTACTGTTTATCAATAAACAATTATGAGCAGAAATAAAGCGCTTTTGGTGTGATAAAAAAAAGTGGCCAAAACCGGTTTGGCTCGGTGGATAGAGTATCAGCCTGTGGACTGGAAGGTCCCAGGTTCGATTCCGGTTAAGGGCATGTATCCTGGTGGCGGGCACATTCCTGGGGATGTGCGGGAGGCAGCTGATCAATCTCTCTGCAGCATATTTATTTGATGAAATAAGCCAGTGGTGGTGTGCAGCAGTCTGTCTGCAGTGTGAGGGCTGGAAGTGCAGGGAGAACGGTGTAAGGCTGACACAGGCATTAGGCCGCCACTGGACTAGTCTCAGCTGAGGTGCTGAAGGATGGATCAGAGTTAAACTTGTTGCCTGGCCTGCGTGGCTCAGTGTGAGCATCGACCTATGAACCAGGAGGTCACAGTTTGATTCCCCGTCAGGGCACATGCCTGGATTGTGGCCTTGGTCCCGTGTGGGTCAGGCAGGAGGAAGCCGATCAAGGATTTTCTCATCATTGATGTCTCTCTCTTCCACTCTGAAATCTACATATCTATATATATGTATATACATACATAAATTTATTACATTTCTCACATTGTGAGAAAGGTTGTTTCAGAGAAGTCCCATCAAGATAAAATAATGTAAACTCGGAGGGTAAAAAGCAAAGATTTTCTTGTCCAAAAACAGAAAATGCTATTGACCACTGATGATTATTAAAAAAGCAACGAAGTAGGAAAGGAGTCACTTCAAATATCACAGAAGTATCTGACAATTATTGCTCTACAATGTGTTCAGGTTTAGGCCTAGGTCTGCCCCAATCACTGTGATAGGCACTGCACCCCAAATTGAGAAGGCTAAAAGCTAATTCCAACGTGACCCTCATGTGTGGGGGCCTAGCCATCTAAACTTGTGCAGTAACCTAACGCACATTCTCGATAACCTGTAAGTCACTTTCCTCCACAATCCGGTCTGGCAGGACCTGTTGCCTAAATGCTCACATTTACAGACCATAAACCATGAGCCACACACAACCCCAGAGGGGGGATCAGCGCTGGCACCAGGCCAGGCGCTTAGATATGATCTCAAGACCCCCACCCCAACACACCGGGCTTCTTGCAAAGCCCATGAAAGGTCCAAAGTCCCCACCCATATTTGGGGGACAAAGAAGCCAAAAGGGGATAGAAGAAGGGCTTCCGCCACATTGGTTTGCTGAGGCTCTGGAGGCGACGCCTCTGAGGCCGCTGGTGGGATAAGGCTGTGTAACCCCATTTCTCCAAGGGCCGCTTGGGTTTCTTCGGTCTTCCACACAAACACCGACCCATGTATGCAGTTTCCAGCTGATGGAGGGGACAGAATGACACACCGCCTTCCACGTGTGAAGGAACGCCAGGAGTTAAATCACCACTTTATTGGCCTATCACTTCTTTAGTCTGCTTCCTGCCACGTGCCTTTTGGCAAGTTCACTTCTTCACGGCAGCACTTCCATCAAACAGGTTCTGAGACACAGTGAAGAGTGTGACAGGAAAACTTAAACAATAATCCAAATCTATGAGTAACTGTTTGTATTCAAAATACAGGTGGGAGAAAGGAATCTCGTCCTGATTCATCTGCAGGCACATTTTGGTATACCTATATGTAATTTAACAAGACAGTATCATAAACATTCAATACAAAATGCCAAAAACATCCACATACAGAAATTTCAACAAGAAACGACATAAAAAGAGAAGGCAATGAACTCAAACAAACCCAAGAGAGAGTTCCTCAATTTGGTCAGAAATCTCCATGAAGCTGAAATAAATTATCACAGAAGAAAATTAAAAGTAGAGTTCTTACTGATAACAGAGAAAATATAGTTGAATTTTGTCATTACATAAACATCATACTTTTATCCCTTGATCTCAAATAACTTTTGGAATTAGGTTAATTTGTTTCATATTCAAAAATTTTAATGTCTTATTAAATTTTTCTACTTAACATTTTTACACTTGAGAAAAAGATAAAATTTTATATTCCCAATACAATTTTTAAAATCTAATTGTTCCCATTTTCTGCTTTAAATTCCCAATTCAGCAGTCAAAAGTGTAGTCTCCCTTTTTTTGTAGGAAATCTCAAAAATAAAAAATACTGAGCCCTGGTCAGGTGGCTTAGTTGATTTTAGTGTCATCCTGTACAACAAAAGCTATGGGTTTGATTTCCGGTCAGGGCATATACCAGATTGTGAGTTCGATTCCTGGTTGGGGTGCGTACAGGAGGCAACCGATCGATGTTTGTCTCACATCAACATCTCTCTCTCTAAAAATCGACGAACAAAAGGAAAGAGTGTTTTATAATACTGAAATATAATACTGGCCGGTGTTGTTCAGTAGATAGAGCAAACAACAATTGGACCAAAGGGCTGCAGGTTTGAAGCCCAGTCAAGGACATGTAACTGGGGTTGCAGGTTCGATCCCTAGCCCTGGTCGAGAGGCAACCATTCTATGTGACTCTCTCACATCAGTGTTTCTCAGTCTCTCCCCATCCCTTCCACTCAAGAAATCAATGGAAAGAATGTCCTCAGTGAGCATTAGCAAAAACAACAAAAACTGAAGTATTTAACATGTAATAAATCAATTCTTAAATTTCTTGAACATTTATCATGTAGTTTTTTTCTTAGTTGACTCTCCAAAATATTTTTTAAAGGCTGAAATAATTTCGATAAATTTATTCCCTCTTCAGGTAGATTAACTTCCATATTTAATAAAAAAATGTACTCCATTAAATATAATCAAGTTTCTTAAAGTATTAGTTATAACATACAACTTTAAAGCAGGCTTATCTTATTTAGGATTGGAAATATTTTCTTGCAAATGGGGGCATTAAGCAAATCAGTGCCATTCATTCAGTACCCATAATCCCTTCGGGGATGCTTTCTAAGTATATACTCTGTCTGATATAATTAGAAGTTTATTACGTGATAATAAACTTGTCTAACAGTGGTTTTCCCTAAGCCCGGAGCATGATCGGCCCAGCTCTACCTGATGTTCACCTGCTAAAAATCTGCAGCAGCTAAACCACGTTTTTAAATCATCAAAATACCGCCTGTTTGACTGGATGCAGACTATTAGCTGAGAAGCAGAAGACGGTAAGATAATCAGAAAACAGACGTCCCTGGCAGGAACCTCCACACAGTAACCCAGCAAACTTACTGAAGCAAGAGACTCTCAATCTGAGCACAGGAACATTACGACAACTGGCTCACTGGCCAAGAAAAAAGAGAGACAGGGTTCACTCTACATTTCTGACAAGTAAGTTCCATAGCAAAGATTGTATATACCTAGAGCTTTACAGTTAGAGAAATTAAAAATTATCTGACCGAATGCATTTAGAAATCCCTATTTGACAATAAAGCTACTTGGCAAGGCTGCTGCCACTGGATAGAGTTAATCTGTAGCATTTGTATACACAGATACTCTTAAGTTCATAAGCTTCGTTAGTCACACTTTGTAACTTAATTTCTTAGTTTTGGGGTAAAGAATACAGCTGTGCTCACTTCCAGGTAAAGACAAACTTAAAAGACTAGAGAAAGTTCAGTTCTTACAAAGTAGCTTTAAAACAGTATCACTTCCTGATTTCCCATATTCATTTTCTTTAGTTACAAAATTTCATAAAGCAATTGGTCACTGATCTCATAGTTTCTAATTTTAGTTAACCCCCAAACTAAAATCTAGTATCAAAATATCAAATATCCCTCCACAAAATGTTTTGTAAACTGTCAAGTAATATCAAGATTCTGAGTCTGGCCAGGTAGTTCAGTGGTTACAGCGTTGTCCTGATAACCAAGGTTGTGCGTTTGATCCCAGTCAGACCACATACAAGAATCAACCAGTGAATGTATAAATAAGTGAAACATTCGTTTTCCCTCTCTCTTCCCCTCTTCCCCTCTAAAATAAAACTTTAAAAAAGCTATCTTATAGAGAAAGCATTAATTAAACAAAGTTCTCTTGGATTACACATCATAAGCAATATTCCCATTATTAACATTTGCAAATACAACGTATCTTAAATATTTGATTTACAGAACTTTAACATACTTCCATATGGATAAGATATACCACAAGAATTTTGATATTCCTTTAAGTTCCTTAAAAATGGATGTTAACTCTAACAAAAGTCTATTCCACTTAAGAGATTTTAAGTAGAAACCAGGAAGAATTTCTTAATCCAGAACTAGATGATAAAACGGCGAGGATGCTGAAGGTTAGGTCCACGTGAGCTTCAAGAACGGAACTCATCCATCTTTGAATATTAGACATTTGCTGGCCTGAAGACCAAAGTCAGACTACAGAGGAGTGTAGGTCCTTCCAGTTCACATTGTGGTATTTTGGCATAAATGAGGCTAGGTCACAAAACCTACAGACACTTTCAAGTTTGTTTTTTAAATATATAATCAATGAACCAATCAGAATAGTGTATGGCTTATCATTATTCTGCCATTTTAAGCAATAGGAAAAAAAATACATTTCTGTTTTTGTGGTGACTATTTATTGGTTAAACTTTTATTTTCCTCTTCACATTTTCGGTGACTGTTTCCCACTGGTATCATCAACCAGGTCCCTCAGGCGAGATAAATGGTGCAAAGCCCTTCATTAAAAAGTATAAAACACATTATAAACCAATATTAAGGACCGAATAGGCAACGCAGACAGCAAGAAATGGTGATTACATTGTTTATTAACTTCAAAGTTAGTTAAGAGAAATGAATTTATAGAATAACAAATATCAAACTGAGAATTTTTCCTTTATAAAATCTTGATAACTGAATAATTGAGGGTTCAAATTCATATAAAATTCTATAAAAACATTTACTTAAAAAATTATTTTTGACATTCCAAGATTGTTTTTGCAAGTTTTCCAAGTAAGCTTAGTAAGAAACAATAGGTTATCACACATAACAAAACATTTTTTCCAGTAATTTCACAACAGTATATATCATTTCAGAAACAATGTGTATAGTTTATCTTTTACCTGTACATTCAAGATGGCTAAAATAAAAAAACACTAAAGGGTCAGTTAGTTCTGAGGAAAACTAATTTTTATTGAGCGTGGAGTAAACGAATGACAATTATGTTGAATAATGTAGTACTATACCAGCAACATGATTTTCGCTAAAATGAAGCTAAGATTACAGGTCAGGTATCAGTGGAGAAAACTCGGTCATCCTTCAAACAGACCAGGAAGATCTTTCTCTAAAAATACTGTTCCCGTTTTCCTCTCCTATCCTTCAGATTCAAGGGCCACACAGAAAATGTCAACCATATTAATCAACCATATTTCAGATCTCTGATAAATAAGAGATCAAGAAAAACAAGTAACGTATAATCTCTAATGGGTAATTTCTAAGATGAGCTAAAGATGGCTACTATAACAACCTATCCTACAGTCTCTAACACAGGTTCAATAAATGTATATTAAATAAAATACACCTACTTTTCCCAGGATAAAGAGGTGGAGGAAACTATTAGTGTTAATTACTGCATTATATCTATTTCAACCAAGTGTCTCTTTCTTAGACACTTACTCAAATATAATCAACTAGAGGCCCGGTGCATGAAATTCGTGCACGGGGAGGGTCCCTTGACCTGGCTAGCGATCAGGGCCCATCGGGCCTTCCTTCTAGCTGCCAGCCAGGGCCTCCTTCGCCACCTGCTAGCCACCAGTCGGGGCCTCCTTTTGTTCTGTGCTGCCGCCTGGTGGTCAGTGCATGTCATAATGAGCGATAGAACTTCCAGTCTCCTGCCAGAACTCCAGCAGGGAAAATTTGCATATTAGGCTTTTATATAGATAGATAGATAAATAAGAGATTGGATTCTGCTACCCTTGGCAACTTCAGTTAATTTTTGAGATTCTTATTTGCTTTAACTAAGTGACAATAACTCACCCAAAGTTACTAAGCAAGGTAAAAATTAACTAGACCCTATCATTTCTACATCCTATAGTACATTTCTCTATCTAAAGAATTATTTTCTCCCTAGACATACAGATATGAGAAAAGATAATTTGCCAATATATTTGGGAATTATCTTCCTTTTTCTTTTGTATTATTTTCTCTTGTGATTCAAGAGAAAGAATAAGACAAGTGACTAAAGTCTTATCTTATAACCCCAATGGGCAGACCCCTTGGATTTAAAAGGCTTATGAAAATGTATAGAGAAAAAAACATCCTCATCTTTATTTTCACCAAATACCACCTATAAATTAGAATTTCTTTCCAGTATGCATGTAAGCAACAGATCAAATCTGTGACCTCATATGCCACAGAAATTGGAGATATTTTGTCACATTACAATCATTACAGGAGTATCAAAAATCATTTAAACTCATTACTTCAAAATTATAATAGTTATATGATAGTTACAAAATTACAATAGGTATCAAACCATCTATTTGAACATATGTTATCTAAGTCTTTCTGTCTACATTCAAATTTCATATGACATAACTGGTCAACCACTAGACAACTTTAAGCCTTGTTGTTTTATTCACTGAATAGTGAGGTATCACTGGTGACCCAGAAATCAATGCTTTCCAGTATTTCCTTTCTCTAATTGTTTGCTGATCAACACGTAAAATAAGTAAAAGGCCATGACATAATTTAATGCTTTTATTCAAGTGATGCAAAAGGCCTTCATATTAATTATGTTTTTACAAAATGAATTTTAACTTACCTGTATTTTAAATGTAATTAGCAATTTATTTTAATATTTTCATAACTATAATTCAATATAACTGGTTCCTTTTTAGTCCTATGTACTTTGTTTTATAATTTTAAAAACCAATGGAAGAACCCTGGCCTATGTTGGCCTGTGGACTGGGGGTATCCCAGGTTTGATTCTGATCAAGGGCACATGCTGGGGTTATGGGCTTGATCCCCAAGCTGGGGGCATGCAGGAGATAGCCAATCAATGATTTTCTCTCATCATTTCTCTCTCTCTCCTCTCCCCTCCCTCCCTCCCTCTCTTTCCCTTCTCCCTTCCTCTCTGAAATCATTAAGAAAAAATATACTTTAAAAAAATGGAAGAAGAAAGGGAGGGAAGTAGAGGGGAGGGGTAAGGTATGATGGGAGGGAATAAAAGGTTAAGGAGAAATCTTCAGTCTCCCTACACAATCAGCTGGCAGTTAACTGTCATTTAACCTCTATCTGCCCTACTGAGAATAAATAATTTACTTAGAAAAATGGAAGATAAAATTGTAGAAGGAAATAATTCTTTACTTTTCTTCCTAAAAAGGTGAAAAAACAGGCTAATGGAGAAAACATCAATTTAAGGGTCATGATACAACACTGTGTACAGACAAGAGAAATGCTGTTATAAAAGTAAAAAATTTTCATCTTAGCTTTTCCTAAGCTTAGTATACCATCTTCTGAGGGCACTTTATAGTAATACAACCAAACCTATAAATACTGCCCTCTGCCAATTAGGAAAGATATGTATTCATTCCCAATTTTTAAATTTAAAACAATTTAATTAATAAAATAGGTAGATTAACACCTTTAGGGCATTGGGATTATCTCTATATCCACAACATTATATTACTTTAGTTTCCTGTGGATATAGGTCAAATAATGGATTATTTATGATTATTATATTTCTTCTACAGGGAATATATGAAAACACATGTCATGATCAAGTTGTTTTCCCAGGACATGCACACCAATGCTAGGTTCAAATTGTTGCTATTGTTCAGAAATAAAAAAGCATCAAGTAAGGCCATTCACATCATTATATTTTAGGTGTCTAAGGTTATCTCATTAGGTTCTAAGAATATTTTAAACAGGGAAAAACACAGGTTTAAGAGAAAACTTCAAGATTAAACAATATGTTCCAAGAAGTTGAATATCCTTATAACTACTTAATTCCATCCTGTAACCTTTTGATTTCAATCTAACAGATGGCTAAAATAGATTTGTATCCATAACATATTCAGAAATTACTAAAGAATACTTACTTTTGAAGTGATCTAGTAATAGGAACCATACCTTCCTTCAATTGTGATTGACAGAAATCATCTTCTGAAACCTATTATTAAAAAGACCAAATGTAACAAAATACTGAAAATACTATATAATAATAAACATAAATGCTATTTAAAAGAATGACTTAAAAGAACAGTAAAAAAAGTCTTTATATCCAAAGAAATAATTCTAGCAAAAATTTTTCAGGAAAGTATTATATATTTTTATCTTTATTCTAAGAATAATATAACTATATTTAGATTCATCTTTTAATTGTCCTAAAGTATGCTTTTAAATTATGTCCAATAAAAAATCAAATCTTGGCTTGAAATTATGACTTTATAATGAACTTGATCTTGTCTCAATTATGTTTAAGAGCAGAAGGAAAGCTGAAACCAGTTTGGCTCAGTGGATAGAGTATTGGCCTGTGGACTGAAGGGTCCCAGGTTCCATTCCGGTCAAGGGCATGGATCTTGGATGCAGGCACATCCCCAGTAGGGGGCATTCAGGAGGCAGTTGATCGATTCAATGCAAACCCCAATAAGACACCAACGGCATAACATTCTTGAAATGTTAATATTTATTTCCTGTTTCTCTCTCATCGATGTTTCTAACTCTTTCTCCCTCTCCCTGCCTCTCTGTAAAAAATCAATAAAAATATATTTTTAAAAAAAGCAGAAGAAAAATTACACATTTTATGTTAATGTTAAGATCATTAGAATGGAAAGAGAAAAATTAAGAAACACAACTCCGAAGAGCAGGCTGTGATAGTTCCCAAGAGTTAATCTACTCATTTGTAATGAAAACTGAATTTCAGAAAGCTCTACTGAATAATCCTATCAAAACAAATAATGACAATAAAAACGTTTAAGTATTTTAATGTTTAAATAATTTAAGTATTAATATTTAAGTTTTTTAATGTTTTTATTACTAGGATAATTATTTTATTAACTAGAGGCCAGGTACACGAACTCGTGTACCAATAGGGTCCCTTGGCCTGGCCTGTGGGATGGGGCTGAAATGAGCTCTCCGACATCCCCCAAGGGGTCCCGGATTGTGAAAGGGCGCAGGCCATGCCGAGGGACTCTGCTGGTGCCCAATCAGGGCCAGGGAGGACTGCAGGAGGTTGGCCAGCTGGGGAGGGACCACAGCAAGGCTCCAGGGCATGTCCAGCCCATCTCACTCAGTCCCAATAAGCTGGAGCCCATCAGAAACTAACCTACTGGTTAGAACGTCTCCCCCTGGTGGTCAGTGCACATTATATCGTCTGGTCGACCAATGGACTGTCTGTCCCCTGGTGGTCAGTGTATATCATAGCGAGTAGTTGAGTGGCCTTAGCATATCATTAGCAAATCATGCTTCACTTGGTTGAACTGCTGACTGGCCAACCAGTCACTTAGTATATTAGGCTTTTATTATATAGGATAAGGTATTTATTAAGCTTTTTCAGGTGCCAAGCACTATAATAAGTACTTTAAACTGTCTCAATTTCTCAACAACCTCATTTTTTAAAATAATATATTTTTATTGATTTTCAGAGAGGAAGAGAGAGTGGAAGAGAGA
>PVJN01042389.1:0-18293 GCA_004026805.1 Lasiurus borealis | reverse complement strand
CTGGCAGGCTCATTCCGGGAGGCGAGCGAGGGAGGCCGTACAAGACGAATATCTCCGCCACCGCTGCATGGCGAGCAGGACACCCTCGTTTATTTTTCGGGATTTTTTTTTTTTTAAATAGGACTGACGTGGCAGTTTTCCCCCTGATTTTTCAAAGCTACACTTATTTACTGCTCTTTGTGCGTCTGCAGGAAAAGGGGAAAAAAAAAAAAAGCGAATCCAAGTCTTGGCTTCTTCAAGAGCCGACGGCAGAGGAAATCAGAAAATGGAATGATGGTGTGGTCTTTAAAAAAAAAAAAAAAATCAAAGCCGTGTTTTATGTCCGTATACGATTAAAGCCGGATTCTAACTGTGCAGAAGGGCGTACAACGGGAAGGTTAACTGCTCTCCTTAGAAATCTCTCTCCATCTGACAAATATTTTTGAGCACCTACTGTGTGCAATATTTCTGCACCTACTATGTGCTGGGCCCTGAGGTTATAGATGTGAAGGACCAGCTAAGTCCCTGGCCTAGTTCCTATCCCCAGAGGTAATTAATACTTAATCTTTCCAGAAATTGTCAATTATGCATTTTATATATATATACACACAGAGAAACTTATATACATATATGCTTATCATACCTACACAATTATCTTTCTTAAATGAATTAGATCATGCCAGGTACTATGTTCTGAACCTTAATTTTTTAAAAATTTCACAATATATGTGGGGCATTTTCCATTTTAACAAATTAAAATCTGCCTTGTCTTTTTTTTTTTAATTTTTTTAAAAATATATTTTATTGATTTTTTTTTTACAGAGAGGAAGGGAGAGCAATAGAGAGTTAGAAACATCGATGAGAGAGAGACATCCATCACCTGCCTCCTGCATGCCCCCTACTGGGGTTGTGCCTGCAACCAGGATACATGCCCTTGGCTGGAATCGAACCTGGGACCTCTCAGTCCGCAGGCCGGCACTCTATCCACTAAGCCAAACCGGTTTCGGCTGCCTTGTCTTGTTCTAAATAGTTGTGTGACCCTCCAGAGCTTGCCTGTAGCAACAATGCCATTAATCCCCTACTGACAGACACATCGATTGCTTCCAGCTTTAGGCCCTGCACCAATGCTTCTGCGAACATCCTGGAGCAAAAGTCCCATTTCCGTGAATGTGGAAGGCCGTCACCCTTGTGGCTGATCTCATAGGTCTGATTCTCCCCCACAGGGCGCACAGTGGGACTGCACTTCCCTGCCCACGAAGAGGTGGCTGTGGCTACAGGGCCAGCTTCAGGTTCATCTGTCCTATCCTCTGGGCACGGAAGCTGCAGGACTGCTTGACTCCTCTCTCCATTCCTTCTGCCTCTGTGACCGGCCATGCTCCAGAAACGGACCCCTCCACCCACCGGAGTTCTAAGCTATAGGCAGACCCCACTCCCTGCCCTCTTCCTGCCCCCAAACCTGCCATGAACATATAGGGTAAGCCTGAAACAAAACCGCTGGTTTCGCACCAGTGGGATGGTGGGATTGTTTGTTACTGCACCAAACCCCCGGTGTATCCTGACGGATACAAACTTGTCCAGTTCGTCCCTGTTACAGACGGGGGGAGGGAAGGCTACACTGACTCCCTCTGCTCACTCAGTTTAAAGCTTTGATGGCGCTCACCGCCCCAAGAGGAGGGCTCAGACTGCCTAGCATATTACTAATAGGCTTTGGTTACTTGATAAGAAACAACCGACCATTTCAGGATTATTTCCACCAAGATCAAGAGCATGGACTCTGCCTTTTTCATCTCTCCCCAGTGTCCCAGATAGCACCCAGCACCCGGTGGGTGTTAGGAAAATGATTATGAATGAATGAATGAATGAATGAATGCATAATCATGACCTTCCAGCCCTGTCCACTAGGGCCCCGGCCTTTAACAGTCCTTCCTGTACCTCCTCCCTGAACATCTAATCCATGACACGAGGTTTCCCTGCTCGGCCTGGGAGAGAAGTGGGCAGGGGAACCATGTTAGACAGAAGACTTTGGGATGCCAATGTGATTCCTTTAAAGAAATCGGGACGGTCTTACTGTTTGGCAGCTCCCCCAAAAGTTAAAGAGGGCATGACCCTGTGACCCAGCAATTCTACTCCTCGATACATAACCAGGAGGATCGGAGGCAGGTGTTCAAACACACCCTGGTCCACTCCCGCTCATAGCCAGGAGGGTGGAAACAGCCAGATGCCCACCAGCAGGGGAGCGGGTAAACAGAAGGAGGTCCGTCCACCCCATGGAACATTATCCGGCCCCCCAAAACGGCGCAAACTACGGAGCCCTGCTTTCCTGCGGACAGGCCTGGAGAACAACCCGCTCGGGGAACGGATGCAGACAGACACGACATTTCCCATGGCGTCCGATTCCATTCAGAGGAAAGGCGCTAACCCGGGAAATCCAAAGGCACAGAACACCGGAGGGAGGGGAGGGGGGCGGGAACATGCCGGCTCATGGGCCATCAGGAGTGATGGGGATGTTCTGGAAGGAGAGAGAGGTGAGGGCTGCACAACACTGTGGATGCGCTAAAAGCCACCGACGTGTCTGCTTTCAAACCGGTGAATTCCATTTCATTTAAAAAAACAAAACAAAACCAAAACCAGCACATTCCTCCCAGGCTCCCTTCCTGAATGCAGTGGGGGCAGACATACTGAATGACGGGTGTCCAGGCACTAAGCAGCCTGTCCTCTGCTTAGGAATGAAAGGCGGGGTGTCCGTGGGGTGCCAGTACTAGAGAGAGAGAGGGAGAGGGAGAGACGGGGACGCAGGGGCAGAGACACAGAGACACAGAGACAGGGAGACACCTGGATGGGAGGGCGAGAGAAACAAAGAGAGAGAGAGAGAAAGGCGGGGAGGGAAAGGAAGCAGGGAGAGGGGCGAGGAGGGAGGGAGGGGAGAGGAGGGAGGGGGCTTGGATGAAGCCAGCCAGCCAGGAGGACCAGGAGCTTGGTGACCCCCTGCTGGGCAACATGTGAGTAAGGAGCCGAGAAAAAATTAGCAGAAAATCGGTGATTTTTCTCCCGGTGGCAAATCTGCCCTCCAAGCCAGATGGAGGCTCTGCTACAGGCCTGTGGGGGGGGGGGGGTTCCTGGGGGAGGAAGGCCCCCCTGCACAGCCCACCCCCACCCCCCACACTGGGGCGTAGACACATTCCCAGGGGCCTTTCCAGAATGACGGGAGGCCTGGCCGCCTGTGCTGTGTCGGCCTGGGCAGCAGCGGGGTCCCCCATGAGCCTCGACTGCCGCTTCTGCCTCTTGTGTCATCAAAGCCGATCGGATTTGCCGGAAATGACCACAGCAGCGCTGTCGCTCGCGTGCCCCACAGCAAGGGCAGGCCAACCCTTTCCCCTCAGAGAGCGGGCGGGCCTTGGCCACTGCATGGGCCCGAATGAACGCCTGACTTCGAAGACAAGGCCCTGGCCGAAGCTGGTTTGGCTCAGTGGATGGAGCGTTGGCCTGTGGACTGAAAGGTTCAGGGTTCAATTCTGGTCAAGGGCATGTACCTTGGTGGCGGGCACATCCCTGGTGGAGGGCGTGCAGGAGGCAGCTGATAGATGTCTCTCTCTCATCGACGTTTCTAACTCTCTATCCCTCTCCCTTCCTCTCTGTGAAAAAAAATCAATAAAATATATTTTAAAATATAAATAAATAAGACAAGGCCCTGGAAGGCTATAGGGTGCTCCTGGAACCTGGCTGCCATATTGTGAGGAAGCCCAAGTTATGCAGAGGCCTCAGTGGTATGCCAGCCTGTCACCCCACAGCCCAGCTAAAGTCTCAGCCCACAGCCCCCAGTCTGACACCCACTATAGGCGGATGCAGGAGCAAGCCGTCAGCAGGGTCTGTGAGCGAATCCCTGTGTCTTTTACTCTTTTACTATGGGTCCTAGTGCTGACCCGAGTTCTAGCACATAGTAGGTGCTCAACAAACATGGAGGGAATACATTTAATAGCAAAAAACGAGTTCTCCTCTTGGAGCCTCGCTCTGCTGGGAGGACTGAACCCGTTAACGTCTGTAAAAGGGCTTAGAGAATGCTGCGTCATGTGCAATACACGAGCTGGCGCACACACATCCAAGACCTGGTCTGGCATAAACTCTCACGGTTAGGGGACAGTTACTCTTATTATCCTTGCCGTCTTTGTTGTTGTCTACCCTGGGTACAACACGGCGTAGGAGCCCAATAGCATTGTGCCCTCTCAAGGTCCTGGAACCTTGGACCCACACCGGGGATGGAGGAGGCAGCCACCTCTGGGCTGGTCTCACGTGGGAGGAAAGCAGGGCACAGAGAGGGGAAGGCACTGGCCCAAGGTCACCCAGCACGTCTGAGGCAGCTCCGGGACCCCAACCCAGAGCCCGAGACTCTCCCTTCCTCTCCAGCCTTGGGCAGGCATTTTCTCCTTCCTGTCACCGTCCTGGGGGCCCTGGCCAGGTCACCGAGGTCAGGCCCACCCAGGCCCCCAGCCCCAGACCCCAAGCCTGCCCCGTGGTGACCTGCGTGGCCACTGGGTGGCACTGTGGAGTCGCCACCAAGTGGCAGCCACTCCTGGAGCCCCCTGTCCAGTCCAGCTCAGCCAGGAGACCTCAGAGGAGACAGAAGTGGGGCTGAAAGGGTCTTTGGGCAGAGACGCTTCCGCAGGAGAAAACTCCGGCCCAGAGAGGGGCAGGCAGACTTTGCCAATGTCACACAACTCGTGTCAGGAGGAAGAAAAAAAGCAGGCCTTTTACAGAGCACCTACTATGTGCCTCGTAGGCAGCCATCTCTTCCAGGTCTTCCAAACACCCAAGGACCAGATAAACGTTCTCCCCATTTTCCAGGCGAGGACACCGAGGCACAGAGAGCCCAGGTGGGAAGAAAGCAGCGACGGCGAAAACATCAGTGGACAGTGTGCGCTGGGTGCACGTAAACAGCGGCAGGGCCTCGGGCCCGTCCCACCACAAGTCCATTTTACAGAGATGGACACTGAGGCCGGAAGGAGGAGGCCACCTGCAGAGGAGGCCAGCCTGGCCAGGTCTGGGCCAGCCCTCGGCTCCCCGTGTCTGGTCTCCAGGACTCCCTGGAGGAAGCCGCTGCAGGGGAGGCTGGGGGGTTAGGGGAGTAGTCACTTCAGAGGAAAAAAAACAACAACAGAAAGATAATGGAGTAGAGAGAAGAGAGATGGTGACACACAGAGAGAAAGAACAAGAGAGGCAGGCAGAAGCAGAAAAAAACGAATGAAAGCAAAGCAGAGGGACCAGCAGAGTCCAGAAGGCAGGGGTGAGGAACGCCGCCCATCAGGAGGGAGACAGACAGAAGGGGAGAGAGACAGACAGGCAGACAAAGAGAGACCGGGAACCCTTGGGGACAGACAGAGACAAAGGGAGGAGGAGTCAGAGAGAAGGAGAGGGAGAGAGATGGAGGCAGCACCCCAAGGGCACCAGAGAGAGAGAGAGAGGGTGCTCAGCGGGAGGTTAGGCAGAGAGAAGCCACAGGGAAGGCAGGCCTGGAAGAGGCTGAGAAAAGGAAAAAAAATAAAAAAGAAGAAAAAGATCAGAGGGCAGCAGAGAGGAAGGCGAGATGATAGCAAGAGCAGAGGCAGAGAGAACTGGAGTGGAAAAGGGGGAAGTCTGGGAGGAGGAAGGAGGGGGAGATGAGACAGTCCGAAGGTGGAGGCCAGGCCGGGGCAGGGTCGCCGTGAGATCAGGGGTCTCCCACTCTGGAGATCCTACCTGGTCTCTGGGCACGGGGCAGCCAGGGCCCTCATTTACCCCGTCCCACCCCCTGGAGCCCCTCCCCCCGCCTCGAAGCAGGGGTCTGGCTAGGGTCCAGCAGGGCAGAGGCCAGGAGGGGGCCCTCGCGGCAGCCCCCAGGCCCCCATCCTCCACTTCCGCCCACTCTGCAAGCCCCGAGCTCCTCGTTTGCATGAAGCAGCCAGTATTCCTGTGGGGGATGCTAATGTGCCCTGCTATTTTTGCCTCTCCTGGATGCTGGTTTGCATACATTTGCATACCCTGGGAGAATTAAACTGGGATCATGTAAATGAGCCCACCAGCTTGAGGGTGAGGGGCGGGGGGCTCCTGGCTCCCTGCCTCCAAACTGGCTAGGCAGCCCGTTTTCCCCCTGGGGGGATGAGGAGGGGGTGCGCCCTGGGAAGGACCCATTGACACAGAAAGATCAGCTGCAGACATTTGTCATGCTGAGGCCACTGTCCACCCAGGTTTGGGGTGGTCAGAGGGAAAGTGCGGATGGAGACCTGTCACGCCTTTCTTCAGATCCGTCAAATGGCTTTGGGGATCTTCTTCGAATAAAAGGCAAAAAGGCCCAAACCTTGCTGCAGCCACAAGAACTAGCCCCTGGCAGCTCCTCGAGCCACATGGTGCCACCTCTGAGGTACTTGGAACGTGCTTTTCTCCAGGATCACCACAGGACCTTTGCACGTGCTGTTTGGATTGGCTGCAACGCTTCCCCCTCCCTTTCTTCCCTTAATATCGAATTCACCCTTCAGACTCCCAGGTGGAGTATCGCTGCCTCAGGGAAGCCCTCCTGTCGCCCCCCCAACTTCATCCTCCCAGCTCCCCACAGACCAACCCCGGCGGTGTGCTTGGCGCCTAGTAAGGGCCCAGTCGAGGCTGCTGCTTTCTGACGACCGGTTTCCCGAAGCCTTAGGTTTCTGCCGCTGAGCTGCACACCTTCTCCCTCCCGGCCTGATCCTGGGCAAGTTCTGATGCGGCTCTGGGCCCCTGAGTCCCCGTTTTGAAAAGCAAGGCGGTTGGCCCTCATGACCTACCAGGCCCCTGGCAGCTTCAGCATGGCACGCCGCCATTCCTGTCTCTCAAACCCTCCATTTCTTTGCAGCCGGGAGTGGATTTACCCACCTCCCCCGTGCACTGGCCCCAAGGGTCAGAAGGTTAACTTGAAAATCTAATTCCCCAAGTAGATAAGAGTCCACAGGGATCCTCCATGATATCCCTTCTCCCCACTCTGCCAACGGACCCCCACCCCATTAAAGGGCCTTAGACAGTCATAGTGGTCACTGACGCCGCACCTACTATGTGCAGGCCTTGCTCTCCATACCACCCAGGAGATACGAGTACCTTCCTTTCACATACAAGGAAACTAAGGCACAGAGAGGTTAAGCGACTGGCCCAGGATCACACAGCTCATCCCTGGCCTTGCTGGGATTTGGATCCGGGCCACCAGGCTCTCAAACCCCAGGGCCCCTCGCCCCAAAGGTGCCACGAACGGTGGATGATCAGGCAAGCACCAAGCCGATGGCAGGTGATGTTGGGGTGAGCAGAGACACTGCCCTGCTCTCAGGAGGTGCCCTGGGACGGCCTCAGGGAACTCTGCTGGGAAGACCACCGCCCCCTCCCAGCCTGTGGGTTTCAAGAAGGGACTCAGAGACCTCAGCCGCCATGCTCACGCGTGCGCCCGGGTGAGCTAAAGAGGGAGGAGAAGGTGCCAGCACTGCGTGCTGTCGGAGACCATGAGAGGGAACATCATTTTAGAGGAAAGAGGCCCGTGGCCAGTTGACCGGGACTGATTAAACTGGTGGCCTGCACGGGCCACTGGGAGAGGGGACAGCGGTCTTCCCCATCACATCGCCTGCATTCTGCAGACGTGACTTCAACGAGGGGGGCCTGGCTGGGCTGGGCGGTCAGGGTGCATGACTGGCAAGCTCCACCCCGCCCCCAAGCTGACATCCTCCCTGCCCCAGGGGCTGCTGGGAACTGCTCTGCGGGGGATGTGGGACCGGCTGCTGCGTCTCTCCAGGCAGAACAAGATTTTATGCTTTGCTAGACCGGAGGCTTCAGGGGGAAGACGACAGGTTAGGACCTTCATCTCCCAACTGCTCAGTGTTTAGGGAGCATCTGTCACGAGCCACTGTATCCCAGCCTGAACGTGTATTGCCAGCAGAAAGGACAGCATGTGCAAAGGCCCTGGGACAGGGGCGGGAATGGCACACGTCAGGCCATGCAGGAAGTCCAGCCTGGCTGGAGCGAGGATGCCCAGGGGACAATGGCAAAATCATGGCCAAGGTCCCGTGGGTAACCCATGGCGGAGCTGGGTTCCTTTTCTCAGATGACTGTCCCGTGAGCCCACACCCACCTGCCCACGACCACAGCTTTCCAGCACATCAGGGCTGCAGGTGTGGCCTTGAAAGGCCGATCTGATCCACCTGGTTCACTGCACGTCACAGGAAAAGCCGCCTGGCGCAAGGAGGCAAGCTGCCTGCCACCATGCTGAGGCGCCGGCCTGAGTGCATCCTGGCCTCGGGCAGAGCATCAGTCCGACACCCACAGGAAACAGACACCACGGGAGTAACCCCTCGCAGGGCCGCCGTGCCGTGGGCAAGCAGCGTTTCCGAGCTGTTTGGAGTGCACATTACCCGCTAGGATGCCCTTTGAAAGTCCGTGGCTTAAATCACGTTTCTGTTTCCTTGGCCCAGCCTTTCCAAAATGGATTTGAGCCCGAAACCTTTACGAACACCACCTGAATTAGTATGTCCCAGGAGTGCTAATCTCTCTCTCTCTATATATATATATATAAAAAGCCTAAATGACCATACGATCAGTCAACCAAACAACCGGTCGCTATGATGTGCACTGACCACCAGGGGACAGACGCTCAATGCAGGAGCATCCCCCTGGCGGTCAGTGTGCTCCCACAGCCAACCTCCCGTGGCCGGCCAATCTCCCGCCGTCCCTCTCCCTGACCAGCTTCCCCAATGGGCCCCGGTCACTGACCAGGCCAAGAGACCCCTCCTGGGCATGAATTCATGCACCAGGCCTCTGGTGGGATACAATGGTCTTGGTAATGAAGAGAAGCTACGATAGTCCTTCTGACCTCGGAGAAAAGAAGCTGAGTACATCCCGGAGGGTGGGGGAGAGATGAAAGGATGGAGAAAGATTTGAAGGGCCACGGGGCTATTTTCATGCAAAGCAAAGGAAAACCAGGATAGGGCTCGGTGGCTGCCTTCAAATCTCTGGGTGTCTCGTGGGGGAGATTCTCTCTTGAGCCTCAGCGAGCCGAGTTTAGACCCGGATGTTACTGCAGGAAAGGAGTTAGAGCTTTCACGGGGGACTGGCTGTGTTGGTAGGGAGTGAGGTCCCCGTCCCCAGAGGTATGCAAGCAAGAGCTGGGAAACGAATTCCTCCTGCTCTTCCCGAGCTTCCAGGGCAAAGCCATGCCACCGAGGCCCGGCCATGTTCAGCCCTCCTCCCCTCCCCGCTCCAGGCCGGGCCCAACGAAGCCAGGCCTGTCACATCCATCTGACATTAGGAAAATTCTTATAAATAAAATAGTTCCTATAAAAGCTGTATGAGCTCGGTACAGTCCATCTCCTCTCGCCGGTAATAAAACCAGGCCCGTAACTCCCGCGTTGTCTCCCATCTACAAGGGGAAACGCTTATTTTAAGAAGTGTAAAAAAGAAAAGTAATTTACAGTCTATTAACATTTTAAAAAGTGTGTTAGCAAGAAGGGTGAATATATTACTGGCGCGATGAGGGATCGGGAGAGATGCGGAAAGTGGAATCCTATAAATTTCTTTTTCCCTCTCCCTTTTAACCTGGATTCCTGCGGACGCAACCTGTACCTCCTCACAGGTATTTGCTCATTTTAAAAATATATATATATATTATTGATTTTTTTTACAGAGAGGAAGGGAGAGAGTCAGAAACACCGATGAGAGAGAAACATCAAACAGCCGCCTCCTGCACAACCCCCACTGGGGATGTGCCTGCAACCAAGTACATGCCCTTGACCAGAACCTCAGGCCAATGCTCCATCCACTGAGCCAAACCGGTTTTGGCAATATTTGATCCTTTTTGCTCCTCGGGCCTGAAGGGGGCGGGGTGGTGGGTCCAGGGAGCCTGGCTTCTGAAACGGACTCCGGGTTCCCAGCCCGGCTTGCTCCAGAGGCTGGGAACTTCTCTAGGCTGAGAGCTCGAGCCAGGGATCTGGTCGGTGGACCACGTACATCCCAGGCCTCTGGTTTTACGTCACGTCCTGGCTTTCCAGACTTTGGGGAGGGCTGGGTGACTGGAGGGGTGTCAGGGACCCCATCAGGCGCCTGGTACGTGGAGGTCCTCACCTAGCCCCCTGTGTCCAGTGCGCGGGGGGTGTCTCCCTCTGGCTGCCCAGAACTGAGCGAGGCCCCAGGCGGGGGAGTGGTGTGGGGTGGGGAGAGTTTCAAACTGCAAAATCCAGGGAAGGATATGGAAACAATTAGAGCGAATGGACTGGAAGGAAAACGAACGCTCCCTCCCAGGAACGCAGCCGCACAAGACTAAGCCAGAGGGGGAACAGGGTCAGAAGTGGGGGAGATGCCAGGCGGTTGGGCAGGGGGTACCCCTGGAGGCCGGCACATTCCATGTGGCTGTCACTCACTTTGGGGGGGCTTGGGCCCTAACTCAGACCTTCACCTGCTCCAACATCACCAATAAACCCCTTCTCCTTCCCATGCATCTCACACACACACACACACACATACACACACACAGCACAATCTCACACATGTGCACCCATCCTTGATTCACACATGGGACAGAAGATCACACACACCTATCCTTCCACACACACACACACACACACACACACACACTGTCACACAAGTGGCGCCCATCCTTTATACACATGTACCAACATATAGTCTTGCACATGCATACACCCCACACCCACACATGTTCGTGTCGAGACAATGGCCCTATGCCCACCCACATGCGTGTGTGCATGCTTAATGTACACACCCCTAGGCACACACACTCCCGGTCATTGGTATTTGCCACCCGTGTGCACACCCAGCTGATAGACCCACCTCCTCACACACGCCCCGCACACAGAGCCGCACGCCCAGCGTGTGCACATGCCCAAGGCACACGCACACGCCGTCGCCCTCCCGCCCTCCGCCGGCAGCACAGGCGCTCATGTAGGCTGCCCACGCACACGGCGTCCTGGGAAAGTGTCCGTGGGGCGCAGTCCCGGCAGCCCGCGGCTCCATCTCCGCGGCCTCCCCGCCTGGGCCTGTGTTTGTGCAGCTGTTCCCTCTCCCCCCACCACCCCGTGCGGGGACGGGGCAGGAAGAGGAGCGGGGGGGAGGGGGCAGGCCACAGTGGCCCTAATCAAGAATTTCACACCCCCAAGGGGACCGGGCCGCTCAGCAACCCCTCCCTCCACCCCCCCCATCCAGCTGGGGAAGGCCCAAAGCTGGCTTTGTTCACAGCCTGCCGGGGACCACAGGGGCCCCACTCCGGACCGAGCCCCACCCCCTCTCCCGTGCAGAGAGCTGCGCTCCAGACTCTCTTTGGAGGCTTTCTGTGCCGGGGTTCTGCTGGCCCCAGCTGGGTGCCCCGCCGAAGGCCAGCAGGCACCACATGGGCCTCAAAGAGCCCTCCGCTGCCCTTTCCCAGGCCTTGTCAGTGGGAGGCTGGGAGGGGACGTGGGCCCAGACACTCCGGCCTCCGCCTGCTGGGCTCCCCGTGAGACAGGGCACATGTGATTTTCAGATTTGAATCCTGAGAGTCTTCGTCTCAGAACCGCGGGCCAATGGCCCCTCTCCCCCTTCTCCGGGCCCAGCGTCCTCCACAATGCCACGTGGTCTCCCCTCTGGGCCTCTGCCCAAGCGGTTGCCCCTACCACCCGTCACCAATGCCTTCCCCTCAGCACCTTTCAGGTTCAGGGCAGATGCTGCCTCCTCCAGGAAGCCCTCCTGGAACCACCCATCACCAATGCCTTCCCTCTCAGCACCTTTCAGGTTCAGGGCAGGTGCCGCCTCCTCCAGGAAGTCCTCCGGGACTCCCTTCTCTCTGTGCCCCCAGCCCCTTCTGCCCGCCCGCTCTTCCTCTATCTTATCCCTCTCGCTCCTTCAGCTTCTTGTGCCACTTATGTATCTCTTGGACCATGAGCTGCCAGGGGCAGTGATGGGCTTCCATGGCCCTGGCCACCTCCTGACTGGCACACAGCCCGGCACCGCAGGTAGATCATGGTTGTTGAAGGAAGGAAGGAAGGATGACCCAGCGAAGGTCAGCGGCGATGCCTCGCGTTCACCAGCCTCTCGGAATGCATCTACGTCCCCGGTCTTCATAAGAGTTAAGTAACGCCACACACGTCTATTCGGAAAGTTAGGTAAATTTCCCCTTCCCTCCTGTCATTACCTCGCAGGCTGCCAACTGCTGGAGGGTAATTATGTACATGAATAATGAAATTAGCATATCTCCCCGCTCACTCCCTGCTCGTTACAGACCTGGGAGCGCCAGGCCTTCCGCCTCCAAATCACCCGCCTCGGGAGGCTCACGGGGTGCCAGGGGGCACACACACCCCATCCCCCGCAACACCCCGGCCTGGGAGCCCCCAGAGACCCGGCTGGGTGGGAAGGTCATGTCTGACCAGCTTTTACCCACCTCTGGTGGGTGGGCTGGGGGTGTGGCTGCGGGGGGGGGTGATATTGGAAGGTGGGCCTGAGTCTTGGGGGGCCTCATCAGAGGGCTGGGGGCCGGTGGCCTCTTCCACCTGTGAAGCGAGGATGGCCACCACATCGGTGCCGCTGAGGATTGTGGGTAAACAGGCTGTGCCGGCGAAAGCAGCGTCCAGAAGCCGACAGGCTCAGGTTCAGGTTCCGGTTTCCCCATTCGCTGGCTATGTGGCTTCTTCCCTCTGAGCCTCAGTTTCCCCTCCTGTGGAAGGAGGGTAACGGCAGACGTCAGGACCCAATGGCATTTCTCGGTGCCCCACACACAGCAAATGCCAAGTTGTCACGGTTTTCACGGTCAAGATTGGGGTTCGTGCCGAAACCGGTGTGGCTCAGTGGATAGAGCGTTGGCCGGCCTGCGGACTGAAAGGTCAGTGACAACTTGCTTTTGCTGTGTGCCGGGCGCCGAGAAATGCCATTGGATCCTGACGTCTGCCGTTACCCTCATTCCACAGGAGGGGAAACTGAGGCTCAGAGGGAAGGCACGTAGCCAGCGAATGGGGAAGTCGGAACCCGAACCCGAGCCTGTTGGCCTCTGGACGCTGCTTTCGCCGGCACAGCCTGTTTACCCACAATCCTCAGCGGCACCCATGTCGTGGCCATCCTCGCTCCACAGGTGGAAGAAGGCACCCATGCACCTTGGTTGCGGGCACCTCCCCAGTAGGGGGCGTGCAGGAGGCGGCTGGTCGATGTCTCTCATCGATGTTTCTACCTCTCTCTCCCTCTCTCGTCATCTCTGTAAAAAAATAATAAAATATATGTTTTTAAAAAAAGATTGGGGTTCGCTCCAGGTCTGAGGCCAGCTCACTCTCCGCCATGGGCTCAATGTCTGTGATCCCTCAAAACCCATCGGATGAAGCCCTCCCCGCGTCCCCCTCCCAGCCAGGCAATGGTATGTGGAGGCGGGGCTTGGGGAGGTGGTGAGGGTTGGATGTAGTCATGAGGGTGGGGTCTTCATAAATGGGGTTCCTGTCCTCCTCGGGGGGCAGGAGAGAGCGTGCACCCTCTCGGCTCCCATCATGTGAAGGCACAACAAGGAGTCTACAGTCTGTGGCCCAGAACCGCCCCCACTACTCCCCGCCTCTCGTCCCCCAGCACTGCACTGTGCTGGCGCCCTGATCTCGGACTTGCAGCGTCCACAACTGTGAGGAACACATGTCTGTTTCTCAGCCACACAGTCAATGGCCTTTTTAAAAAATATATGTATATATTTTATTGATTTGTTTATGGAGAGGAAGGGAGAGGGACAGAGAGCTAGAAACATCGATGAGAGAGAAACATCCATCCGCTGCCTCCTGCACATCCCCCACTGGGGATGTGCCCGCCACCAAGGTACATGCCCTTGACCGGAATCGAACCTGGGACCCTGGAGTCCGCAGGCCAACGCTCTATCCATTGAGCCACACCGGTTAGGGCCATGGCATTTTTGTTAAGGCGTCTGAGCTGATGCAGACACTCTCACAGTAGGACTGCTAGTCATGAAAGGGGACCCCAATAAAATGGAGAAGGCAGCATCCGGGGACACCAGGTATCCCCTCTCCTAGATCTCCCCGGAATTCTGTAGGCACACATTCCGACTTTCCCCTTCAACCCCGTTCAAACCGCCTTCCCCATGGAACGGAAGCCGTGGCGGGTGGGTGGGGAGGGACTGGCCTGCACACGCGTGCTGCTCCTTGGTTCCCACACACTCCCTCCTCAGACCGGAGGCAGGACTCGCTAGGAGCAGTGTGGGGGCCACGGGAGCCCATGAATGCACATGAGCCGGGGAGGGCGGGGTTCACAGTCTGGCTTTGCCGACTGCAACATGCTCTGCAAATGACACCTGTCAGGCGGTGACAGACCCTCTCCGCTCCCGCAAAGACGATCTCGGGGTCCCAGCCAGTGCCATCCTGGTACCCTGCCTGACTTGGCCTCCCCAATACTGCAGGGCTAGCTGGCTTCCTCCCCTCCCGCCCCCCAAGTCCATTAGCCTCCGCCCCCAAATCGGCTGGACTCCTTCCCAAGCATCCCTCTCGCACCTTGGGGAGTCGAGGTGCCCGAGGCCACCGCCTCCCAGCTGAGCTTCTTGGCCCAGGGACCCGGATCAGGCCGCCCCGCTGCCCATTTCACAGACTGGAGGCGGGGCGTGCCATGCCAGGGGCACAGAGAGAGCGGCTGGAGGCCTCCAGCGGAGACCCAGGAGGCTGGGCATCTTCAGCAGATGAGGCTTACACACTGCTCATCTTCATCCAACCTCCTCCTTCTCGCCCCATCCCCCAGCACCTGGGTGGGACACGCCCCCTGTCTCAGGAGCAAGATGCTAATAGTAACCATAACAGGAGGCCACACACGGAACGCCAGCGAGCTGCTCTGTGCACGCTGCATACGTTCCCGCCCTTCATCGTTGCAAAGCACTCAGCCCCAAGCCTGGCACATAGTAATATCTCAGTAAACGTTTGCTGGACACACGAAGGGACTGACCAACAGCAGCCACCACAGCCAGTCTCTGGCCTGCAGCCCAGTGCGAGGACTCAGGCAGACCCGGGGTCACAGCCTCACACGTTGACCTCGTGACCTTTTGGCCGAGGCACCTCCCTGCTCTGAGGCTTCAGTTCTCCCATCTGTGAACGGGGCCGGATGATCTCTGTGCCTCGGGGTGACGGGAGAATGAAGCAAACCTCCGAGGTGCTCAGCACAAGGCCCGGGTCAGCCCGGGGCGCGGGCAGCAGGTTGTCGCCGTGGCTGCTGTTGTCGCGAACGGCGTCCGCGTTTCCTGCTGTCCGCTCCGCTTGCCGTCACCGGTGCAGGAAGTGAGGATCCAGAGGTCACACATGCGTGGTCTGGAGGCCCCAGCCGGCTCCCAGATGTGTTGTGTTTGGCTCACGGAGTTGCCTCATCCGTGTTTAAACAATCGGATGAGTTGCCAACATGGAAAGATTGGGAGATTTTTCACAGAAAAAAAACAAAAAACAACAACAATACAGATTGTTGCATCAGAAGGGGGGACCACATTGGAGTCAGGCTCAGCCGCCCGGAGCTGAGGTTCCGCTGGAACTCAGAGGCCCCAGCTTCCCTGGGCTGCCCCAGACCCCACCCCTCCCTATTGCCTCACTCCTGGCCGGTGTGTCACTCGCTTAGGTAGTTCGCTCGCCCCGGGGAGGGGGCGGTGGGGAGCTCTGCCTGTGGAAACGCTGCTCTGGGGTGTCTGTTCCAGGAGGACCACCGAGGAAGCGTCCAAGTCGCCGTCAACCAGGGGGACCCCCGCGAGAGGGAAAACACGCAGCTCCCCCTGACTCCGTGGGCGCCTCTCCCAGCTCCACAGCCAGGGCCGGGGACAGAGTTCAGGCCTCCTCCCCACCACCCGCCTCCCCCTGAAAACTGCATCCCCCTCTCTAGGCTGACAGCCACCTTCCCTGCCATGCCCTCTGAGCCCCCCCTGAATGGCCCAGGGCCCCCCTCCAAAAAAGTGACCAGAGAAAATAGCTCCCATCTGACCAGGCCCGGCCCCACGTCCTGACTCTAATTGGGGCGCGGTAATGAGATGATGGCAGAGCGTACCCAGGCTCGGCTTTCAGCCCCGGGTCCCACCGACAAGCATCCCATTTGGAAAGTTCTCCTGACATTCCTGAGCCGGGCCGCCTTGCCAAAGAAAACTCCGGCGAGGCTTGTGTTGGCAGCGGCTCAAGCCCCGGCCTCAGCAGGAAGACCGAAAACATTTACACAGCTGGGCCTGCGACGCCCGCTTCCCTCAAGAGCTTGTCAGGGTTCGGACAGCTCGGCCGGCTGGGGGGCACCTCTGAAGGGGCCTGTGTTCCCCGGCGCGGCCCGGGGCCTGGCCGGCCAGACAGAAAACACTGCGGTCATCCCCGGAGGCGGGAGAGAGTAAGGCGCTGGAAAACCAGGCGGCTGGGGGGGAGGGAGGAGGGCAGATCGGGGGCTGGAGGGTTGGGGGGGCTGCAGCCTGGGGGTCGGGTCACCCCCTGATGGCGCGCGGCCTCCGACCCGGATCACTTCTGCAGCCAGGATCACTCCTGGCTGGCCCGCCACCCCACCTGTGCGCATGGGCCAGTAAAATGGTCCCGAGAAACAGCTAATGGGCCCTCGACGGGCCCCCGGCTGACAGATGAGAGGGACGGACGTCGCTGCGAGCTCTCTCTCTTCCCCGCCATTCCCAGTGGTTCCTTTCTGAGCCACCTCTGCATGGGGTTCTCTGATGCTCTCCCCACGGCCACCCCAGACCAGCCCCTCTGGCCTGCCGGTTCCGAGGAGCAAGGACTGCGGTAAAGAGGTCCCGGAGCGGGACTGAAAGCCAGGGGTTCAAAAGCATCGGGGGTTGCCAGATGATCTGCTCCGTCCCTCTCACCTCCCCCTGCTTCTCTCTGCCCTGTGGTCCCCAGCTCAGCGCGGGCCACATCCTTGCAGGCCTGGTGGCTGCAGCAGCCTCGTCTCTGGCCGCCCAGCCTCCTCTCCTGCCCCCCCCAAACCTCCGCCCTCCCCCGGAGACCATCCCGGGAGCCAAAGGCAGCACAACTTTCTCCTCCTCTCGATTGTGAAATATGACGCACAGGCAGCACAGTTCCGACCATCGAGTTTTACACGATTTAAGGATCCATCATCCACAAACGCCCCTGTAAGCCTCCGACAAGAAACAGACCCCCAGAATTGCCCCTCTCCCCCCACATCACAACATCCCCGCCCCCAGACCCCCACCCACAGCCCCGGCGATTTCATTACTCTGCTGATTTGGGTGATCATCCTATTCTTGGATATTTTTTTTAGGCCTCAGAACACCATGATGCGTTTTGCCTATTTCTGGTTTTATATTCGTGGAATAATAACGGTAATAAGAGCAAGCGTGCCCTTATAATTTCATCCGGCTTCATCCCTTCCACATCGGACGGCGCGATTAATCCACGATGCCACGAGGAGCTACAGCTGGCCATTTTTCACTGTTGTATAATATTCCAGTGTGGACACTGTTCCTTTGTTTTTCATCTAGTTTACTCTGGGTGGGTTTTCAGATTATAAATAAAGTTTTACCTTCTGGTGCCCCAGGGCAGGGTTAAGTTTGACAGTCACCGACACTCGTCCTGGGACCAAGCACGTTTAAGAAAAGCAGCCTTTCAGGAAACACAAGTTCCTGTTTTTTTCATCAGGACTCGTCAGAGGCTTTCCCTGCGTGGCCGGGCGTGGGGACGCTCCACCTGCACCCCCTCAAGGCCAGGAGGAGTAAATGCACTTTAGGGAGCCATCGAGGTGAATGAAAAACACTGGCCTTCACCCCTGGCCCTGGGTCTGGCCTCTGGCTGGCGGGCCGTGCAGGCGTGGGCAGGTCCCTCGCCCTCTCTGCGCTTCCATTTTTCTCATCTGCCGAAACGCAAGCTGGGAAATTGTGACTCCCCAAGAGGCTCCCCTCTCCCACAATGCAATATGCCCGAGTCACTGATGTCATGGGCCAGAAAGATTCCAGAGGAGGAACACCGGGGACTTAGGCCCTCCTGGTGGGGGGGGGGGGGAATGGAGCCTAGAGCCGGTTTAGAGAGTGGGACCAGCAGGGAGGTTCCCAATGGAATACAGGAGAGAAATGATTATTCAGATCAAATCACCTCATTGCCAACCCCTTCCTCTCCCCACGCGCCATAGGAACCACCAGAGGCAGGCAGACACCAGATCAGTTAGTCAGACACGATGAACAGGGGTCAAGTTTGTTCCTTGGGTGACAAAAACATCTCACAGATGTACCTACGGCACATCAACAATTATCCATTACATCTGTTCGGTTAACATTTCCCGAGGGGGTGGGGGGGAGGATGGGGACAAGTTGAGGGAAATGTCTAAAAGCATTCCTAAGGGAGAGGGTAATTTTT
>PVJN01042388.1:0-18278 GCA_004026805.1 Lasiurus borealis | reverse complement strand
CAGTCTCTTCCCCAAACTATGACCTCGGACTGTGCTCTCTTCCTGCTCACGGGATGACTCTGACCCTCATCTCGCCACCAGCGTGACCACTAACTGGACACGCACCATGCGGCAGGCCCTCCACCGGGCCCGGAAACAGACTCCTTCATTTGAGCCCCTCATTCAATCAGGTCCGTGCCGGAGCCCGTTTGAAAGATGGGAACACGAAGGCCTATGTATTGTAGGAAGACACGGGGGCACACGGAGATGTCGCTCACGGACAGAGAGCGAGGTGGCCAGGATCCTCCCCTTCAAACCACGGCCGCACTTTTACTCAGAACCGGCCACGTGGATGACGGGAACTGCCCCATTCAGACACGCTGGGATGGGGAGAGACGGTGAGCCACGGCAGTGTTTGCGGGTACACAGCCACCCGCGTGGAGCGTGATGGAAGGAAAGAGCCGGGAGGCAGATCCTGGGCCTGACATGGCCTCTCCTGGGGATAAAGGGTAGAGCGGACCCTTCTGCCGGGCATGTGCCCCCTTCCCCCACTCGGGGTGAGTCCCGGGGCTCCTTGGCCAGAGTCAGACCGTTAGCTGGCGGTCAGCAGGGAAAGGCAGCTCGTGAGAAAGCCCCCGCACACACACACACACACACACACACACACACACACGGGTGACGGCTCCACAGGCAAGAGCCGACCCACGAGGTTGCGGGCCAAACGGTTCTGGAAACTCTGGCTGCTTCCGTGGTGCTGCTGAGTCAGTCCGATGACTGGCAGCGCGGTTTCAGGAAGCTCAAAGAAATCGCCAACTCCAGGCGGCTTGACGATTATGAAATACCACGATTATTGGGAAGTGAGATTTCGAGGGACACACGGGGCCTGGAGGCCCAGGATGGGGGCAAGCTGCCTCCCCCTGGGAACGACCCCACTCCGATCCCTGCCCCCTGCCCCCCTGGGCTTAAAACGCCACAGAAAGAAGCCTCAGAATCAGCCCTCTGACAACATCCGGGCCTCCTCCCTGTGCCACCCAAGATAGAGGTCTGCTGAGAGGATGATCGCTCAACCGAAGCAGCAGCGATTCTTGCCTCGCACTTAAAATCCCAGTCGGGCCAAAACCGGTGTGGCTCAGTGGATAGAGCGTCGGGGGCCTGCAGGCTGAGGGGTCCTGGGCTCGATTCCAGTCAAGGGCATATATACTTTGGTTGTGGGCACATCCCCAGTGTGTGTGTGTGTGTGTGCAAGAGGCAGCTGATCTATATTTCTAACTCTCTATCCCTCTCCCTTCCTCTCTGTAAAAATATCAATAAAATATATTTTTTAAAAATCCCAGCCGGGAGAAGTCAGCCAAGGGAAACCAAGGTGTGTGTGTAGCACCTGTGCAAGGCTTCAAGCATGTCAAACTCAGGGCCGGCGGACCGCATGCCTCGCTTATTTAAAAGAGGCGTGAGGCCTGTGGCCTGCGAGTTTGACATGCTTGTGTGTAGATCCATGTTTTCATCCCTGCTGCTTGTGTGTAGATCAGTGTTCTCACCCTGCTAGTCACAGAGTGCTGGGCATGCCCTGAGAGCTCGTTAGAAATGCAGAATATACTGGGCTCACCCAAAACCTACCCGGTCAGAGTGGGCACTTCACCAAACTCGTCTGGGCAATGTGTACGCACACTGCCGTTTGAGAAATAGGGGCCTCGGTCGGTCTAGGAACCACACACCAACAGCTAGGTGCCACCTCATAAAAGATCCCAGGGAGGCCGAATAGGGGATCTCCCTCGGCACCCCAACCAGACAGGAGCCCCCGAAGAACAGCTGGCACCGGTGCAGCCAAGCAGACCGCGCCGGAGAGGAAGCATCTCTTCACTGAACGTTTCCCGTTAGAGGCAGAAGTCCCTCCCGCCTCCGCGGAAGGGAACAGGACACGCTGAGCTGACCAGCGATGCTCGGAGGCGGCCGCTGGGCGGGCAGGGCCGGCGCCGATGGTCCTGAAGCCAGCCCTGGGACAAAGGCACATCTCCCCGGGCCAGCTGCTTCCTTCTGTCGTCAGCCACGCCAGCCTTCCCTCCACAAAACATCAATAATTAAGCAGCACTCCACCGAAATTAATAATGCAATGGGAGGGCCGGGCTCGAGAGCGTCCCTCTTCCTTGAAGGGGCTTGAAATATGGGCCTGTGGGTGGCTTGAAAAATGTTATCACGGGATTTAAAACACACACACACACACACACACACAAAAAAAAAAAAAAAAAAAACTGCCAATGCACACCCCAAAAATGCACAGCTCGTCTGTTTATCCAAGTTCACAAATGGGCACCAGAACACAGGAAAATTCATCATGTTTCTCATAGAAAAAAAATCACTGGGTCCTCAACAACAAACAAAACCAGATATTTTTCTGGAAAAATCACCCACACAGAAGCCACGAGCAACTAAACACATGGCAGCAAACTCAGAGGCCGGCTCCAGGGAAATGATTCAGTGGACAGGGCGTCTCCCCCGAGGCAGGCGTTCTGTGCACGGAGGGTGGGGGCGGGGCACCCTGGCAGTCTGCTCTCCCCCTGGCTTTCAGCCCTGGGCTAATGGAAAGAGGGCCGAGTGGAGGGTCCAGAGATGAGAGATGAACTTCCCTCACCACCACTTATATAAGCTTCTTGGTTCTGCGCATTCCCCAGAATTGACCCATCAGTCAACAAAGACAACAATGAGGGGAGATAAGAGATCAACCGAAGGACTTGTATGCATGCATATATCCCTAACCAATGGACGCAAGACACTAGGGCAGCGGTTCTAAATCTGTAGGTCGAGACCGCTTTGGGGGTCGAACGACCCTTTCACAGGGGTCGCCTAAGACCATCGGAAAATGCAGATATTTACATCACGATGCATCACAGTAGCAACATTTCATGGTTGGGGGTCACCACCCCATGAGGAACTGTATGCAAGGGTCTCGGCCTTAGGAAGGTTGAGAACCACTGCCTGGGGGGGAAGGGGGTAATGGGAAGATATGTTTATATGTAATACATCAATAAAAAAAATTTTTTTAAATACAAACAAAAGCAAAGACAACAATGACATACAAGGCCACCCAGAGCAGAAAGAAAAGAGAGGTACCAGGGAGGAGGGAGAGCCCTCACCCCAAGCCCTAGAAATGGGCCAGAACTACAGAAAGGCAGGAATATCCCTCTTCCCCTCAAGAACAGCGGTTAACCGAACAACTTGCATGCATGACCCATGGACACAGACGACAGGGAACACCTGTGGGAGCAGGTGGTAAAAAGGGACGTCTGTAATACTTTCAATAATAAAGATAAATTAATATAAAAATAATAAACACTGAAAACAGATCTAAACACACACACACACACACACACACACACACACACGAGATACCAGGGCCCACGCCCCGGTGGCAGAGCTCTGGACCTGCTCCCTCCCCACTCCACTCATCCAGAAACAAGACTCTTCCCACGTCCTCTGTCTTCTCCTCAGGGGCAAGGGGGTCCCCCAAGGCACCCCACAGCTCATCGGATCAACTCCCCGCACTGCTGTGCTAGTGAGAAGTGCCTGACTGTGGGCCACTGCTCCCCAGCCCTGTGCCTGTACACGCATCCATTCTAGGTCTGCGTGGTGGCCCAGCTGTCTACGTGGCGGGTGCTGAGCTGGGAGCAGACACGCTGGGGGAACCAGCGGGAAGGAAACAAGGTCAACAGGAACGAAGACAAGCACCGCCATCGATGTCGATGGGCACGCTGCTGGCACTGACCCCGAACAAGGGATGCCACCCGCACCAGTGCTCAGGGCACAGATGCCAAAGGAGCCCTAACATGTACAACACGGAAAAACCACATCTAGTCTTCTCCCAGAGAGGGGTTCTAAGCACAGCTGAGAAGGTTCAAAGGGTAATCATTTCTATGTAGGATGGCGAGCGCTCCCTGGGACATGTCATGTTATGTTTATAAAGATAAATTAATAAACACTAAAAACAGATCTACACACACACACACACACACATGCACACACAGGAGATACCAGGGTCCATGCCCCGGTGGCAGAGCCCTGGGCCCTGCTCCCTCCCCACTCCACTCATCCAGAAACGAGACTCTTCCCACGTCCTCTGTCCTCTGTCTTCTCCTCTGGGGCAAGGGGTCCTGCCCCCTTTATAACACCTGTCGCTCACCTGCCTCCTCTGAGCAAGGTGAGTGCACCCCCAATGGGGCCTTGTTTGCCTGGATGAAGTGTGCAAGTGTGTGTGGGGGGGGGGGGGAGGACTAGAGCAAAACTGCTGAGAAAAAGAGGCCTGAGGGGTCTCTTTTTCTGAGGCCCCCCGCCCCCCCTGCTGAGAGGGCACCTCGCCTCTGGCTGGCCCGCACTTGGAGAAAGGTCACGGTGCCCACATTCAGGCAGTGAATAGGAAGGAGCCACACCTGCTCTTTAAATAGGCCCCGAGAAAGTGAAATCACAAAGGCAGCAGACACAGTGATTGTGCAGATTTCAGTCTAGACAAAGCCGGGCCTGTAAGTCAGCAACGAAAACGGAGGGTGGGGGTGCCCTCATGTTTGCCGGGGGCACGGGTTTGAGCATAGAAAAGGAAGCTGAGAGAGGGGGGCTTTGGAGAGACCCTGAACCAGCCCTTCATCTCTCTCTCTCTGTTTCTGTGTGTGTTTTCCACTTTTTTTTTACATTCAATATTATTTTGTATTGGCTTCAGGGGAACGACACAGTGGTAGACAATCATGTAATTTACAAAGTGTTCCCCCCCCAATACTGGGACCGTACCTAGTTACAACAACATTACTGGCTATATTCCCTATGCTGTACTCCCCGACCCTGTGACTATTCTGTAACCACCAACTGGTCCTTCTCATCTCCTCACCTTCAGGAGAAGGCATCCCTTCGTCGTATCAGATGGAAGATGGCAGGTAACACCGCCTTCCTTCCCTGTGTCCCACACAGCTGATATGTGCCTGAGAAAGGAAGGATTTCAGGCCAGAAAAAAAGGGGTGGAGGTGGAGGTGGCGGTGGAGGCATGGTCTCAGGGCAAACCCCTGGGAGGAAGGAGGAAAAAGGGCACAGGGTCTGGGTGAGCAGCGGGTGCCATTAAAAGTCTACTGTCCAGGCCAGGATGCCACACAACGGAGGAATCCTCAAGTTCCAGCATAAAAGCCACCAGAAGAACGGCCATGGCCAACATCTCCTCTCCCGGGCAGACGGGGCACTGGCTGGCTGAAGAAACCTGCTAACGTCTCAATTCCTCGTTATTTTCATCCCCAAAACAACTCTTGCCAAACAGTTGCCCGAGGGAGACCAACACCACTCTACCGGGTCCTCTGGTTTCCAGATTCTTTACAGTAACTGGGATGAAGTTATCACAAAAAGCATGCCGGCCCCAGGAAGACGAGCTGAGCCCCTGCATCCACAAAGAAAGGGACCCCCATGTCCAGGAGAGGAACCGGGCAGGACAGGGAGGTGGGGGTGACTGCTGGCCAGCGCTGGGAGAAGTGGCCGGATGCTCTCTGCCCGGGTGGGCACCATGGCCAGGGCTCTGCCCAGCACAGCCATGGTTCTCAAACATTGTAGTCTCAGGATCCCTTTCTTAAAAAAAAAAAAAAAAAAATCAAAAATCCCCAAGAGGTTTGTTTACCGTCAGAAAGTTCATGGTACCCATTGGTATTGACTACAAAGAGAATTCAAATGGGAGACAGTTTTCCAAGCTGAAGAACGCACATGTCACTCACTGTCAGTGGGTGGCACCATCCCAGCCGTCTAAAGAGAGTAGTGTCTCATCACCCCTATGGTGAATTCCGCGTTCCGGGTGCTAATTAACCTGCCAGTCCTCCCCATGATCAGATCCTAACCTGTCCGTGACAATGAACAGGACCAATGGTGGCTGCAATGGACTGAATGCTTGCCTTCCCTGAGATTCGTGTGGAAACTCCCACCTCGCAAGCTGATGGTACCAGAAGCGATTATGTCCAGAGCCTGGAGCCCTCCCAGAAGGGATTAGCGCCCTTAGAAGAGTGGTCTCGGGGAGCCCCCACGCCCTTCCTCCACACCAGGACACGGGGAGAGGCTGGCAGCACACCGCCCAGGGGAGGGCGCTCTGACCTGGACTCCTGGCCTCCAGGCAGCGAGCAACAAATCCCGGCTGTTGACCAGCCACCAGGCCAGGCCCGGCCCTCTCGGCGGCTCTGAGACAGAAAGCCGATCCTGCCAGGAAACAAAGCTGGGTGTGGATGGAGGTGCCGGTGGGCGGTGTCCTCCCACCCCGTGGAAACTGCAGCACTGAGGGCTGCCCCCCTTCCACGGCGCCTCCGAGAGAGAGAGAGAGAGAGAGAGAGAGAGAGAGAGAGAGAGAGAGAGACTCCCCACCGCCGTGTTCTTGGGTTTCCTTTGGTTTTGATAATCATCTGTGAACTCTGCTCAACCCCCAGCCTGCAGTCTCTCCTTCTCACCAATGCATTCTCGGCTCTGAGGCTGAGCAGGCAGTGGCCACTGGCCAGCCTGGCTAGCAGGACTCCTTGGTCCTATTACCTTCACATGAAAGGGTGGGGGGGAGGGGGACCAGCTAGCTCCCCGTGGAGACTGTAAGACTCCACAGCTCCCGGTCACATCCAGTACGTACTGCGCACCGATGCAGAGCACACGGTGCCTAGACGGTATCTCACGGCGACCCTTTCGCTA
The DNA here is from genome assembly GCA_004026805.1 of Lasiurus borealis. Classification (NCBI taxonomy): domain Eukaryota; kingdom Metazoa; phylum Chordata; class Mammalia; order Chiroptera; family Vespertilionidae; genus Lasiurus; species Lasiurus borealis. The sequence goes on along the minus strand of PVJN01042388.1, from coordinate 11,624 downwards.
GACATGCACCTGTTTCACTGAGGAGGCAACAGGATGAGAGGGCTGGCCCTCAGGCACATCCCGAGGCCCTGGGGTGCTCCCTCCTCCTTCCACTTCACCCTCACATCCGCCCTGTGCAGGAGAGGACTACCAAAGACTGCGGCTGAGAATAAAGAGCATACAGTGGCACCTCGAGATACGAGTTTAATTCGTTCCGTAACCTTGAGGCGTGGGAAACTATGAGACACTCGAGTCTTGGTAAACTGGTGGGTCGTGTGCAGCCGGCTGATCCGCGGGATTACTCCTATCTCAAATGTTGCTCGTATTTCAAAGCAAAAATCGCTCGCTCAACAGCTCATATCTCAAAAATCTCGTATGTTAGGGCACTCGTATCTCGAGGTACCACTGTACTACCAGGTGATGCTGCGAGCGGGCACCTCGGGCACAGAGATGCTGAGACACTGGCCTCCAATGACACAGTGAATAAGAGGCAGTGGCGGGTACTGAACAGCGCCCACCTTACACAGCGGATTCGAGGTTTCAGTGGGTGGACGCAGGTCTCTCGGGCTGGCACCTGACACACAGCAAGCGCGCGATGGGAACGAGCCGCTCACAGCACCCCGCCGCGCACAGGAAATGTGCCACGAAGCGGAGCCAGCGCGGCGCAGATGTGCCGGGTAAATAAGGACATTATCCGGCCTCGCTGAATGGCTTCAGTGCCCACGGCCGCCGCAGCCAGCTCCCAGCGAGGCCTCCGAGACGGCAGCTGGTGGGCCGTGCAGAGCTGGGACGTGTCTTCGGTCCTGCTCGGGGAGGCAGGCAGTGGGGGCTGGGGAGCCGGGCCTGGGTGCCGCCACTTTCTGGCTGCACCTCATCTCTAAGCCGGGGTTTCCTCCGTTGCAAACCGAGGGCAATGCGAATGTCCCTGCCCACCAGCACTGATGTCCTGCTGCTGCTGCTGCGGCCAACTAGTGGCTCCGGCAGATCACAGACCCCTGGACTCCCACCCCACCATCTCCGCCCCCACCACACACACACACACACACACACACACACACACACAGCTGGGCTCTTCCTGCTGAGTGCTGGCTGCAGAATTGGGACTGCTGGCCTCATAAGCCAGTTCACAGGGTGGGGGGCAGAGAGCAGAAACACCCCAGTACCAGTGGGCACCTACTCCTGGCTGTGCAGGGCTGCAATCCAGGAGTGCCTGAGGAGAAGGTGGGGAATAACTCCTCAAGTCCAAGGAATTCTAAGAAGCCTTGACAGGTACAGCTAGAGATGCTTCAATGGGGAGGCTATATGGATGTGCATATGTATATACACTGAGTGGCCAGATGATGATGATCTCGGAATACATGATGAGCTGGCCATTCAGTGTGTATATCCTATATAATAAAAGGCTAATATGCAAATTGTCCCCTGGACCAGGAGTTACACCAGCAGGCAGGCCAACCAACTGCCCATGTCCCCTCCTCGTGGCCAGGCTGGCCGGACCCCAACCATGCACAAATTCATGTACCAGGCTATATATACATATACTTACACACACACACACTGAGTGGCCAGATTATGCATTCAGAGATCATAATAATCTGGCCACTCAGTGTATAATATATGCGTGTGTGTGTGTGTGTGTGTGTGTGTGTATAATAAAAGCCTAATATGCTAAGTGTCCAACCATTTGTTCTACCAGTTGGCCAGTTGCTATGGCACGCACTGACCACTAGGGGGCCGACGCTGCAACCAGTAGGTTACTTTGCTGCCGGGATCCTACAGATTGGGACTGGGCAAGAGGGGCTGGACACACCCTGGAGCCAACCTCCCACGCTTCCTCTGTGGCCGGCCACTCTCCCACGATCCCTCCCCAGCCTCTAAAATATTTCTTTTAACTCATTTCCCTTCCACAGAAAAGCCACGGGCACCCGAGCCACCTCACCGGGAATCAAGCCATCACCAGCATCACCCTGGGAGGCTTTGAGTTCCCTTCTCTGACTATGGCTCTTCCTCAGCCCCTCCCAGTAAGGTGGGTCTTTGACCCGGAAGATGCTGACAGATAAAATAGGCTGACAACCTTTGCAGCTGTGGCTGAGATGCGGACCGGTAATTTCAGCCTTTGTAAGAACCAGTTTGAAGATTCAACAACTGCGAATAGATGGTCGTGACCAGAGCAGAGGCGGAGGGGAAGGTGCCGGGAACGGGAAACGGGAGGAGGAAGGGTGGCACGGTCGGCGTGGCTGTCACAGGGTCAACCGGGGCACCTCCCTCCCACTCGAGGGCAGGGCTCCGTCTGATTCATTCCTGGGATTTTCTAAAATTGTCTTCCTTCCTGACAACATGAGCTCAGGGCTCAGACACAAACCCAGTGACCGAAAACACAGAACGCAACGCGCTGACGCATCAGTGTTCCTATCCGCATCAGTGTTCCTATCTGTGGAAACACCGCGGGGAGGTCTGGTCCCTGCCCGGCTGGGCAGCGGTTACAGGATCGGGACTGAGGAGGGAACTCAAGATCCGAAGGCGGTGGCTGACCTCTATGCTCGCCAGGGCTCGCTCCTTCTGGCTCCGAAATGGCAAGTTTATACACCGTATTTCCCGGGGTATAGGACGACTTTTTAACCCAGGAAAATCTTCTCAAAAGCTGAGGTCGTCTTATACGCCGGATGTTGTCTTATAGGGCGATATATCCCAAACTCTATATTTTTAACTGAAAAAGTTGGGGGTCATCTTATAGGCCCAGGCATCTTATACGCCGGAAAATACGGGTACAGTACTTCCCCTGAACGCTTATAAGTCCTGGAGTCTCCCCACCTCCTTTCCCTCCGGTCCACGGACTCTCCATATTCTCAATTCTTTCTCGGTGCAGCTTTGCCAAAGTTCTTCAAGGCCTCCCCACTGTGCGTGTGCGTGCATAGGTGTGTGCACGCACGCACGTGCATGCATGTGCGATTGTCTACTTGTCCACGTGGGGTTCATTCTCCTGTCCTGTCCTCCAAACGGCGACGTGGCAGACTCAGCACCCATGTCTCAGCCGCTGGTCCTGGCGGAGGGAAGGCTGAGTGGTATGGTTGGAGAAGGCAGCGGCCCCAGGATTCCCTGTTTTCCAGCATCGCATGGTCGGTCGGGAGAAATAATGGGAGGCTCCAAGGCCATGGGGAACGGTCCAGGGAATGAAAAGCCGCTCTGTCTCCTCCTCCGAGAGTCAGGACACAGACGGACACAGCAGTTTACCCCCCCCCCCACCTCCCCCTGCTGGTTAGGCCCTCAGGAAGCAACCGCCGCCGGCTCAGAAACAAACACAAACCAGCTCGCCCTGGGTAACGGCGTGCTGGGCGGGGGCGCATCCCCCTCACGCTGACGTGTCCGGGGGAAGGGCACCAGCAGAAACGAGCTGTCTGATGGGTAACATATGTGTATCCATCCTCTGGTACCCGACGCGCCCAATGCACATGTATGTTTAAGCTGTGAACTGCAAAAACACGGATTTGTTTTTCAGCGGCGACAGTGCCTCCAGCAGCGGTGTTGCATTGAGGGGCCAAACAGGTCTGGTCTACAGCTTAGCTCTACCTGTGCCAGCTGCACCGTCTGGACATTTACAGACCGGGTCCAAGCATCTGCCCTCCCCCTAGAACGTGGAGAAGCTTCTGCCAAGCTGCTGCAAGGGTCTGAAATAGGTAAAGAAATTAACATCCCCCCCTCCCTCCCACCCCCGCCACAGAGCAGCTTAATAAACTGTGGCCTACTGCAATACTGTCATGGCTCCTGATGCTTCTGAAGACTCGGCGTGAGGATGAATGCAGAGACATTTCCAGAAGGCTCCACAGTGAGAAGAGGCTTGCCTTTATTGGGTGGGGGTGTTATGGAGTGGGAGGTGAGGGGGGGTCTTTTTAACCACTATTTCATGTGATCTTGCAACGCCACATGACTGCGGGGGTGTTGGTAGATCAAACCCAAGTCAGAGGACAGTGACGATGCCTTAGAGCAGGAAGTGAATCTGACACTCGAGTCCCAGCTCCAGGGTAAAGCTCAGCCCCCACCCCCGCTGGCCTGCGTAGGCGCAGGGCCCCAGGCAGGCCACCCTGCTCCCCAAAATGGATGGGTGAGTCAAGCATCACATGGCAAACTCCTGTCCATCACTCATGCTTCTCAGAGTTAAGTCTGGGTGAAGCGCCCACAGCGTCTAGCGCCACGAGCGGGCCTGTCCCCCAAGTAGCAGCTGTGGGACCGTGGGTGAGGACTACAACAGCCTGGAGACCTGGGAGACACACGGATCCCGGTCTGGATCCTGGTCTTTTCCCTTCAACGGTCCCACCTGCGCCGGGAAAAATGCCCACCACCACGCCCCAAAAGCTCCTCCCCTGAAAACTCAAGTGTTGCCTAAACTGGTTTGGATCAGTGGATAGAGCGTCAGCCTGCGGATTGCAAGGTCCCAGGTTCGATTCCGGTCAAGGGCATGTACCTTGGTTGCAGGCACATTCCCCAGTAGGGGGTGTGCAGGAAGCAGCTGATCGATGTTTCTCCCATCGATGTTTCTAACTCTATCCCCTTCCCTTCCTCTCTGTAAAAAGTCAATAAAATTTATTACAAACAAACAAACAAAAAAACCTCAAGCGTTCCATCACAGACGGCTGTGAGGCCCGAGGATAAAACACACGCCGGGAACCGGGTAGCATCGCCGGTGTTTCCGCCCCTGGTAATGCCAGGACCTGAGCATCCAACCCCCGAGGCTGATGCCAAGATGAAATGATGCAACGTCTTGAACTTGGCATCGTTCCTAAGGGCTCCCCAGGCTGAGCTACAGGGAGAGACAGCCGCACTGCTCAGCCCCTACAGCCACCTCCCAGCAGCCTCCTCAGGAAGCCTGGGCCCAGGGCTCTGCTGGTTCGGGGGGGTCAGGGCGTCGGAGAGCCGGGAGCACGCACTCAGCTCTGGGAGAGGGGAGGGCTGTGGCACGTTATCCGGCATTCACCCCTCCCCGTGCGTCATCGCAAGTTTCCCTGCCAGGAGCGGTAGCCGCCAGCCTGGGGAGGGAGAGATGGGTGCTAAGCCAGGGCCATCAGGGTGGGGTGGGTTGGGGGAGGACGGCCTGGAACCTCACAGGAAGGAGTCGTCAAGGGACAAGGGGGAGGATGAAGGGAACCCAAGGGGCAGGGGAGACCCCAATCAGGGAAAGACCACAGGCCTTGGAGACACCAACCCCGGCTCCCCACGGCCTGCACGCCTGGGCCACCTCGCCATGGCTCTCTGCACTCAGTTTCTTCGTCTGCAGAATGACGCTGGCACTGTTGACTCTCAGGGTTCTCTGAGGACTCTTTAGGAGACTCCCTGCGAAGTCTTCAGCTTGGAAGACTGGAACCTTCTAGGAAGAGTCGAGCCCGACTTACAGAAACCCACTCTGGGCTGAAATGAAAGCCAGGCCTGCCGATGGGACTCAGAGGAAGCCTCAGACCTCATAGTGTGTCTCTCCAGAGCCTTTGGAAGTGAGAAAGCACCACCCAGAAGGCACTGCGGCCGAGTTCCAGGTTAGCCTCCACCCTGTAACCAATTTGCAGAGCGGTGATGGGGCCAACTCCAGGACGTCTGAATGTGGCTTGAAAAAAAAAATGTGGCTTTGAAAAAAAAAAAACACACCCTGTGCCACTTCTGAGAAAAGACCATCCCTAAAAAAAGGACCACTGGGGAAATGTGAGCACTGCCCGATATTCGGTGACAGGGAGAACGTGTCCTATTTATTTTTTTTTAAATGCGATCACGGAACTGTGGCTCAGCTGCTGTTGTTTTTCAAGTTCTTATCTTTTAGCGACACGTCCTAAAATATTCATGGGTGAAATGACACCAGCTTGGGTTGACTCAGGAAAATCGGGGGTGGGGGCAGAGAGGAGCACACGGGCAGGCAGGGCCGGGGCCGTGCTGAAGCGAGGAGAGAAGGGTGTGAGGTGCATGCTCATCGCTCTATTTCTGTGCCTGGGCAAAAGCTAAACACCAACGGGCAAACCGGAAGAGGGGCACGGCCGAAGGGAAAAACCACTCGAAGGCCCGAGCCACTAAGGATAAAAGAACACGAACGGCACACGTGTGTGTAAACGGAGGATACCGACAATGCAAAGTCTCACAGAATTATCCCACTATAAAGGCCTTTTTTTTTTCTTTTTTTAATGCCAAAGGTATTCTTTACATTACAAATTACTTGACAAAACCTCTCAGGGCCTGTCTCTCAGATGGTCAGCTACGGCAGCGTGAGGAAGGTGACATTGCCATGGGAGACAGAAGGCAGAGCTGAGACTGGCTTCGGCCTGCCGCTGGACCAGGGCTCTGGCTTTTGGACAAGTCATGGTGACTTTCTGAGCCTCACTTTCCTCTCCGTGAAATGAGGAAACGGCGGCTTTGCTGCCTTCCAGTGTTGTCTGGATACAACGAGCCGAGCCGAAACCGGTTTGGTTCAGTGGATAGAGCGTCGGCCTGCAGACTGAAAGGTCCCAGGTTCGATTCCAGTCAAGGGCATGTATCCTGGTGGCAGGCACATCCCCAGTGAGGGGTGTGCAGGAGGCGGCTGATCGATGTCTCTCTCTCATCGATATTTATAACTATCCCTCTCCTTCCCTCTCTGTAAAAAATAATAAAATATATTTTTAAAAAAACAAAACAAAACCCGAGTCGAGTGATAGGAAAGCGTTTTGTAAGCTGAAGCCGAGTCCTTGCTGGCAGGCGAACCCAGAGCACAGGGCTCCCCAAATCACATGACCCACCGCTCACCAATGACCAAGCCAAGGCGGAGAGGCCGCCTCCGACACACCGAGTCTCCCGTGAATCCCTCCGGTGCCACCTCATGAGCCAGCTGCCCGGACGGCAGGTGTAATGAATGACCTACATCCCAATGCCTCCCCACCGCGCAGGAAGCAAGTCAGGGGGGACACGTTTTCCTTTCCCACCGGCAGAGGACTGTGTGTGTGTGTGTGTGTGTGTGTGTGTGTGTGTTTACACTAAGGGAGTCAATAATGAATGTGACTCCCGGATTCCGGGGAGGGTGTGGGCCAGGGAGCCCCACTGCCCTGGGTTTGATTCCTGGCTCCATCGCACTGGGTGACGTGGGAGTTACACCCACCACCCACGTGAAGGACTCGGTTCAGGCCTGGGACCCAGAAACGGGCTACCACGGTTGCAGACATGGCCATCACCAGCCACAGGCGGCAGCTGCGGACCCCAGAAGGGCAGACGGGGAACTTGGCCGGGCATCCGGGTTTGCCATGCCTCTGTGACACGATGTCCTAGCAAATGTAGTAACTGAGGGTTCCCGACTGTTCTGTAACTGGGCATGTAACTAGAAGTCCAGAGAGGGACACAGCAGAATGTGGAAAGCCTTTACCAGCGCGGCCCTCAACCATTATAAACCACATGCCATTTCACCATAACCTTCATAGTTTTAGCCAAACTTATGAGTGCCAACTAGGTAAGGGGAAAAAAAAAGAGAGAGAGAAGGAGGGAAGGATCAACCCATGGCCCTGAGGCACTTTCAGTGTAAATGTCCTAAACTGAAGACAGGTTTGAACACGAATTATTATTAGTCCATAATGGAGCTCATTAGCCCATCAATGACAATGACAGTCCTCCTCAACTCAGAGGGAACAAATGCTCTGCTGTGGCTACCGCATGGGTACTTACGGCCCTGCCAGAAGTTCTTCTTCACTCTAACCTAAATACCTCGCGTGCCAGCGAAAGCCTACTTCCTGGTGGCTCTGTTTGTTCCTCTGCTATTCACAAAGCAGAGGCCCCGCTGGAGGCAGACGGAGCACGGGATGGGCCGAATCCTTTCTAAGCCTGGCTCGCCGTCGGTAAGCAGAGGAACTGCTGGGTTCAATGAAATGATGAGTGTCGGGCATCCGGCACAGCACCCAGCACACAGTAGGTGATTTACTGCAGTGTTTGCCATATCCTGGGTTTGCTCACACTCTCATCATCACAGACGCAGATGCCCGGGGTGGTGACGGCGTGATCGGACTTGGCACCACCGTACCCACCGGCTGTGAGAACCTCCCCGTTATTAAGGCGGCGGCGGTGGCAGCTGCCGGGCCAGCAGCGAGCGCTTATTTTGCTTTGCACTTGGCGGAAATACGAAGGGAGTATCTAATTTTATGTAAGTGCTATTAATGCGCATAAACATTACGAGGAGAAGGAAATGGGCTTCGTAAAAAAAAAATGATTAATGAAACACCCCGGGCGACTCCTCACATCTTGGGAAAATGAAGACGCTCACATTTTTTTTTTTATCCTGCCTGTCACCGGTCAGCGAGTAGCCACGTCAGGCAGGAAGGCCTGAGTTAGCCGCCGGCAGACCTGTACAAGCCGCGCCCGTTGTGGCACACGCAGAGGCGGCCGGGCAGACCAGAGAACGCCCGGCCCCGGCCCGGTCCCGGTCTCCGGCCGGCTCGTGTCCGCGGAAGGCTATTTTTGCTCTCCGCGGGTCTGAGCGGCGGGCAGCGGGAGTTTCTGCTCTGCCCACAGCCGGTGCGGAATGTTGGTCTTTCCTGACCACATCAGGAAAGCGGCAGTTAGAGGCCCAGGGCTGACCGCAGCCCTTCAAAGTGCCCAGATGAGGACCGCGAGGGTGGGGGTGGGGGGGGACTTGCAGAGAGGGGGGCGGGGGTAGTGCATCTGGGGACCAGGCCTGCTGCCCTCATTCCCGCTGCTTCTCCACTGGGCTCTGGCTCCGAAGGCGCGTGAGGATGATGAAGATGATGAAGATGGCGGGGCCAGGGAGTTGGGTCCTAGTCCTAGCCTGGCTGGGTGCTCTGGGTGGCGACCCCTACACCCCAGTCCCTGCCTGAGGGCAGGCTTGGCCCTGCCCATCACCTAACCCCACCTACATGGCCCAACTGCCCTCCTGACCTCAGCTGGTCCCATCCGACCCCCCTAACCCCCTGGCCATCGGATGGAGGGGGGCCCTGGGCTAGGGGCACGTTGCACCGGGGCTGCCCTCCTCTGCCGGTCCCCGCAAAGAGAACACCCTCATTTCCGACCATCCTCGCCACCCGTGCTCCACAAGCCCTCCCCATGACCCCTCGGGGCGCCTGATTTAGCTCGCTCCTGTTTTCTTGGGGTGGAGCCGGCTCCTCCTAACCAAGGCGCCCAACCCCCGGGGGTTCTGTGGGCCTCGGCTTCCTCCCCGCGGAGTAGGGGGGATGGCCGCATGGGCTCCAAGGCCCTGCCCCGCTCTGCGAGTGTTTTCCATAATCGCAGCGTCACCGTGCCAGGTGGCAGGCTGCGCCGTGGGGACGGGGCCGTCCCAGCCCAGCCCCCGAGCACAGGGCTCCAGAATACAAGCCACCGGGGCTGCAGTCACGAGAGAAAATGCTTCTCTCTCCCTCCATCCGAGCACATCTGGCCAGGAACAGAGAGGGGCCTCGCTGACCATAGCCAGCCCTGTCCACTTGCCCTAATAGTGGGCACCAAACACGCCTGCGTGTCTTGGGCTTTTCCTCCCTGGCACCGGAGGTTCTGCTTTTTTGTCTTCCCGGCTCCTGAGTGGCTAAAGTGGGTGCTGTCTTCCTCCAGGGACTATATCCTGCAGTTCTTTGGGGAAAATTATAGCCCAGTCTCCGCATTAAAATCCGGCTCTTACGTCAGTGGACGCGAACGGCGCCACGCCCGGGCCTGCTCGGTGCTCCGGGCGGGAGGAGCCCATCGTGAACGCCCGATTCCGTGAGCACCCAACGGGGTCAGGGGCCCTGAGGCCTGACCTGTCTGTCCGTCCCCCCCTCCCCCCCAAATAACTAAAACTGCGCCCACGGACCCTGCAAAGAGGCATGAGGCACACAGAGACTCAAGATCCAGGAGAGATGCTGTTCCCTTTAAGGCGCTGCCTCCAAACCAAAACAGAATTCCTGTGGTCTCAGTGCTTCACGCTGGAATCGGGAAGGCACACTCGCCGGCGGCCATGGCCGGGGCCAAGGCACAAATGCACCCCAGCGCCTGCCCACAGATAACCACAAACACCTGCATTCATTATGCAACCGAGAAAGTGGCTCCGTACCCAGCAGTCAGAGGGGCCAGCGCTGCCCTGGCTTCGACGCACCCGTGGCAGGGACGTGGCGGGAGGGTGGAGGGGAGGAAACAGAAAGAGGCGGCAGAGACACAGGAAGCAGGGACAGTGCTTCTGCACCTCCTGATTGGGAGGAGCACCCACAAGGGCTGAGGATACAGCCAAACGGAGCTGACCGTCTGTTTCAGATCACACTGGCTTTGACCACGACCCTGAAAGGTCAAGGTGTTTATAGTGGTGCCTCCAGTCCCATACCTGCGCCCCCAATATTAGGTGCACACACCCAGCTCTGCCACCCGACTCACCACCCACCTTTCTGAAATGGGTCTACTGAGCCTCCTCCTCACACTTACACATTCAAGGGTCCAGTCCAGGAACAATGAACAGCGCCAGCAAGAAGGACATAAGAATAATCTCTGCCCAGCTGGTGTGTGGCTCTGCGGTTGAACGTTAACCCAGGAACCAAGAGGTCGCTGGTTCGATTCCCGGTCAGATCACATGCCCAGGTTGCTAACTCGATCCCCAGTAGGGGTACGGGCAGGAGGCAGAGAATAGATGACGTTTCTCTCTCATTGGATGTTTCTATCGCCCTCTCCCTCTCCCTTCCTCTCTGAAATCAAAACATATTATTAAAAAAGTACCGTATTTTCCGGCATATAAGACGACCCCCAACTTTTCCAGTTAAAATATAGCATTTGGGATATACTTGCCCTATAAGATAACCCCCAGTATATAAGACAATCCCCGAAGATTTCCCTGGGTAAAAAGTCATCTTATACGCCAGAAAACACGGTAATCTTGTATTGAGCACTCACTCAGCCACTGCTCTAAGCACTTTGCTGACACTGACTCACTACGAGGCAATCCCAATCGCCACGAGGAAATGAAGACACACCAGGAGATGATGGGGCTGCAATTAACTGCTTCCTCCTCCACCCAAATGTCGCCACGGGGCTGGGTGGAGAGAACTCTGCCATCTTCCCTTCGAGGAATGCTCCTGCCTTCCCCACCCGCCTCCCCCACACAGGAGGGGGGCTGACTAATGGGACCGCTCGGACCCTGCCCCGCATCGGGCCACACCTTGCCAGCAACGAAGTCACCGCAGTGCTCACATGCATGATCTCCTCGGACACTCAGAACAACTCCATTTAGCAAATGAGGAAACCGAGGCCTCACTGCCAAGCGACACCCGGCCCATCACTTACTCATGTTTAAGCGACACACGTGGGGAGGGCTGAGGCCACGGCCTGGCTCTTGTCCCCAGGGACCAGGTTACGTAAGTGGAAATCACCTCTCCAAGGCTCCCGACTCACAGACTTAAGGACCTGGGCAGCGGCTGAGTGTCCCACCCACACCAGTGCTTCCGGTCAAAGCCTTAGACCGCCACCAGGGAGTCCTGTGATCTATGCAGTGGCCTCGCACGGATCATGGTACGTCTTGTGAGAGAGCAGACAGGCCTGCAAGATCAGGTTCCTAAATTCAAATCCACCCGCTGCCCATCCTACTATAAAGCAAGTTTTAAGGAGCAGCAAGAGAAGAGTTTCTCAGCCTCCAAAGCCAGTGAGCACAGTGAGTGAGTGCAAACAGTCAGGTCACCTGAACAATCAGG
>PVJN01042387.1:0-18464 GCA_004026805.1 Lasiurus borealis | reverse complement strand
ATAATATATTTTAACCCAAGTTTACAAAATATTCTCATTTTAACATATAATCAATATAAAAGTTATTAATGGGATAATTAACAGTGTTTTATTTATATCTCCAAGATATAGTATGTATTTTCTTATTTACACATATCTAAAGTTAAACTAGCCACATTTCAAGTGTTCAATAACCTCATTTGGCTAATGGCTACTATATTATATAATTCAATTCTACATCTTCTCCAATGCAAATTTCAACAAATATTAAAAGATATGCTCATGGTTTTATGATTTAGGTGTGTATTTGACATTTTTATGCCTTAGAATCAGGAAGGCATCAGGAAAAATGTGCAAAGAATGCAATGCTAGGTTCAAGATAGGAAGATATTTATCTATGGGTAAGATATGAAATACTGCAGGAATGCCAGGGCTTGAAGTGAAGATGTGGTAGAAATTAGAATAGCTTAGGCCTTTAATTTCTCCAGCTCTTGAAAATGCACATAAAAATGATGAGTTACCAAAATTTTAAATCTTGAGTGCCTGATTTGAAATCATTCCTATATTATGTACAAAAATAATAGACTTTTATCCCAAGCTATATAGAGCAGCTGTTTAGTACTACAGATAACAGTGCAGAGTGGAGAACAAGAGATGACACAGGAGTGACTCAGGCTTCTGAAGAGTGCTGGAGGGACTGGGATTTGTATATTGGGTGGTTTCACCATGTATCATCAGAAAACTATTCAGAGGAAGCCTGAGGTCTGAGTTGGAGACTACCCTGATGGCAAATGGCCAGAAATGGCCTTGATACTTCTACAGATATGTCCACATTCTTTATTTTTATTATTACTTATATTTATTATGATATTTTTATGATTTTTTAATTTAATAAATCTTTATTGTTCAGATTATTATAGTTTTCCTCTTTTTTCCCCCATAGCTCCCCTCCATCTGGTTCTCAACCCACCCTCTGCCCTTACCTCTCCCCCACTGTCCTCTTTTATGATTTTTGTCCAGTCTCTTCCCTCACCCTCCTCACCCTTTTCCCCCTGAGAATTGTCAGTCCACTCCCTTTCTATGTCCCTGATTTTATTATATTCACCAGTTTATTCTGTTCATTAGATTTTTAATTCACTTGATTTTTAGATTCTCTTATTGATAGATATGTATTTGTTGTTCATAATTTTTATCTTTACTTTTTCTTCTTTTTTTCTCTTCTTAAAGAGTACCTTTCAGCATTTCATATAATACTGGTTTGGTGTTGATGAACTCCTTTAGCTTTTTCTTATCTATAAACTCTTTATCTGCCCTTCAATTCTGAATGATAGCTTTGCTGGGTAGAGTAATCTTGGTTGTAGGTTCTTGCTATTCATCACTTTGAATATTCTTGCCACTCCCATCTGGCCTGCATAGTTTCTGTTGAGAAATCAGCTGACAATCGGATGGTTGCTCCCTTGTAGGTAATGAACTGTTTTTCTCTTGCTGCTTTTAATATTCTCTCTTTGTCTTTTGCTCTTGGCATTTTAATTATGATGTGTCTTGGTATGGTCCTCTTTGGATTCCTTTTGTTTGGGGTTCTGTGCACTTCCTAGACTTGTAAGTCTATTTCTTTCACCAGGTGGGGGAAGTTTTTGGTCATTATTTCTTCAAATATGTTTTCAGTATCTTGCTCTCTCTCTTCTTCTGGCACCTTTATAATTCTGATGTTGGTATGCTTGAAGTTGTCCTAGAGGCTCCTTACACTACCTTCATATTTTTGTATTCTTTTTGCTTTTTGCTTTTTCAGTGAATGTTTTGTGCTTCTTTGTATTTCAAATCTTTTACTTGATTCTTGCCTTCCTCTAGTCTGCTCTTAGGTTTCTGCACTCTCAAAGGTCATGTATATGGAGCATGGCCTCCAGAAGGGGCCTACTATTGCCAGCCCTATCATAGAGGATGAAATGAACCTGCGAGCCCATAGGATGCTTTCAGAAGCTATTCAGCACTCCAGATTGCCCTTCCCAATGTGTATTAGTTGGGAGGAGCTATGTTTGCTTCCAGAGCAAACAATCCCTAAGTCTCAGGGAATTAAAGAAGAAAGTTTTATCCCTAGCTGGTTTGGCTCAGTGGATAGAGCACTGACCTGCGGACTCAAGGGTCTCAGGTTGGATTCCAGTCAAGGGCACATGCCCAGTTTGCAGGCTTAATCTCCAGTGAGGGGTGTGCAGGATGCAGCCAATCAATGATTCTCTTTCATCATTAATGTTTCTCTCTCTCTCCCTCTCCCTTCTCTGAAATCAATAATTTTTTTTTTAAAGAAGAAAGGTTTATTACTTGTTAACACGACATGCCCATCTTTGGTTAGCAGGGATGGGTTGGGCTCTGCTCTGGGTCCCATGAAGAAGGAGCCTCTGCTGCAATGGCCCGAACATGACAATCACATACAGGTTCTTCAAGACTTCTTATGCCCTAGCTGGTTTGGCTCAGTGGATAGAGTGTTGGCCTGCGGATTGAAGGGTCCCAGGTTCAATTCCAGTCAAGGGCACATGCCTGGGTTGTGGGCTTGATCCCCAGTTGCAGGAGGCAACTGATCAATTATTCTCTCTCATCATTGATGTTTCTATCTCTCCCTCTCCCTTCCTTTCTGAAACCAATAAAAATATATTTTTTAAAATAAAAAAAAAGACTTCTCAGTTTACTAGCACTTTAAGTGAATTTTAAAAAGAGCAGAGAAACACAGTTCTACTATGTGCCTGACAGAAATTTTCAGCCAAAGTTATACAATTATATGTGCTCATTCCTTTTGAGTTTCTTATAAATGCCAATCAAGGGATATTTCTCAGCTGATCACACAGGAAGCAGAGTATTTTAATAAACATGGATACAAGAACACTGGCAGAGGGACTCTTGTGGTTGTAAGGACCAGAGGATTCAACAAGGAAGGCATGGTCTTCTCTAGAGCAGTTCAGATCAAGATGATCTTTAAAAGCAATAAACTGACGATAACTCAAATGTTTATCAAAGGAGACTGGATTAAAATATAATGTGGTTACAAAGAGTAGAATTTATTCATTCATTCACTAAATACTCATAGAGTGCCTATGTCCCAGACACTGTTTTAGGCACCAAAGCTAGAGCAGTGACTATTAAAAAGTCATTAAAATTAAAAGCAGCATTCAAAAGTTGTTTTTATGTAATATGATTTTATATGTACTCTAACAAATTATAATTTGTATCTATGTAATACTATTTAAAAACACTAATATAAATGTAAAGACTGACAAAAATGATATTTGGCTGCTAAAGAAAGTAAAGGCAGAGAGAAGACAGTAGCTGGAGTAGGACATCAAGTTAAGGGATAAAAGGGCTAGAGTATACAGAGGGAAATGGCATTGAAGAGGCTGATGTGGGGAAATAACACAAGAATCCTGATAAAGAGATTCAGATTTTGGCTGAGAGAAAAATGACCATATATAGGAGGATGGGTGCCCTTTTACATGGGGAGAGGAGGGAGAATGGGTGTAGGGATGCTGATTGGTTGTATCTGAGACATCCTTTATGATGGCTTGTGTTTTCTCACTGATGTAGGGAGTAGGAGAATCTCTTCAAAGAGGGAAGCAGTGGGGAGGTTTGCATTTCATGAATGCTGAGAATTTGAAAATGTAGAAAGTATAAGAGCAAGCTTATTGAAGAAGGAATTTCCGGCGTCAGAGTTGAGGGCCCCGATGAAAGCGGTAACCATAACTTTATAGTGACACCAAATCTATTTAATTGTATTTTTTTTCCCAGAGCTCCGTTGGCATTCAACAGCTAAGCCCTGACTCAATTAATGTTTTGGTTTTGTTAGATGGATGTGCTGAAAGGACAAATAAACAAAACAGTTTAGGATATTTATAAAGATTGAAATGGTGTATCACTGACTTTCAGTTGAGAAGAGAAAGAACAAATGAAAAGACAGTGATGTTGATAAAAAACATGTTCAATGGCAGGTTATTAAGAATGAGCAAACTGGAAAGACAAAAGGTCTGGCCACAGAATGGCATATCTGAATTTTTAATTTCTTCAGGTGGAACAGTTCTGAGTAATCGTAAGGATGGCCATGGGAAAGGGTGCTGAGTGAGAAGGATGTCACTGGAGATATGGAACTCAAAAGATTGGGGAGCCTGGCCCTAACTGGGATAATTTCCTGACATATTTCCCAGGTAGGAGGCCAGGCCAAGAGAGTGCAGTTGGGGACAGAGTGATGACAGGGAAGGCAGGGTGCATTTGGCCAGCCATAAATCAGGTCTTCCTGAGCCCCTTGGTCACACTGTAATTTATTACCACCCAAATCCGTGTATGGCCTCTAATAATAAGATCCCTGGCCCTCTGGAGAGCAGGGCTCTATGCCTTAGTTTCTATCTCCTGGCGCCTGAAATTCCATCACTGTCCTGATTGATTGTTGTTCCAAGTCCTCCAAAGGGGAAGGCTCAGATATTTTGCTCTGAACCTGTCAAAGAGACTAATAGGTTTAGTTTGTGACTACAGCCTTTTTACTGCCCTGGGAAAATGTGGTACCAATTAAGGATCAAGCCTACCCCTCCAGGGTGTAGCAGCCCTTGAGGGTTAATTATCAGAGATTCTGTTGGTGACATTTTCTTCTCATAGGCCCTGATTTTTGCAGCCCTTCCTCCTAGCTCTCTCAGGACTTCACCTATCCCAAACTTTAGAATTTGTATGAGAGAGTAATCTAAAGGACTTAAATTGTAACACTTATTACACAATTTCTATTTTTTATGACTTCTTGGGTGATTGCAAAAGACTATTTTGAGTGTCCTATCTGACAGGGAAGACAGAAGAAATTAGCTGTCATCCACATAGAACCTAACAAACATCCTGCTCCCAAAGGGTGCTTTGGGACATCATGAAACATAACAACAGTCGAATCATAGGATACCAGCAGGGGTAGAATCTAAGAAAGGAATAGAGAATCTGTTTGAAGAAAGTCCCTAACTTGGTGAAGGAAAAAGTCACACATGTTCAGGAAACAGAATCCCAATCCAGATGACCCTAAAGATACCTACAGCATAATTAAAATGACAAATGTTAAAGTCAAAGAATCTTAGGAGCAGTAAGAGAGAGAAACAGAAAGTTACCAACAAGGGAATTCTCATTAGACTATCAGTTTATTTCTCAACAGAAGGGAATGACATAAAGAATACAAAATAATGAAAAGCAATAAACTGAGTCCAAAACTACTCTATCCAGCAATGTTCTCATTTAAAATTGAAGACAAAATAAATTGAAGACAAAAGAAAAACAGAAAAAAAATTAAAAGGAAAAGGCTAAATGAGTACATGACCACCAAACCAGCATTGCAAGAAATGCTAAAAAGATTGCTTTAAGAAGAAGAAAATTAGAAAAAAGTGAACAAAGGTATGTAAAAAAAAAATGGCAACAAATAAGTACATAGCAATAACAACCTTAGTTGTAAATAGACTAAATGCTCCAATCAAAAGACACAGGTCAGCAGAATGGATAAGAAAACATGACTTATACATATCCTGTCTACAGGAGACCCACCTTAGAACAGAAGATTCACACAGACTGAAAGTGAAAAAATGGAAAAACATTCCATGCAAATGGAAACAAAAAAAAGAAAGAAGGAAAAAGCTGGGTAGCAATCCTCATATCTGACAAAATAGATGTCAAAACAAAGGCCATACAAAAGATAAAGAATATCTATATAATAATAAAGTAATCAATCTAACAAGAAAATATAACATTGGTAACATATATGACACACTAGATCAGTTGGAACTGATTGATGTTTATAGAACATTTCATCCAAAAGCAGCAGAATATACATTCTTCTCAAGTTCACATGGATCATTCCCAAAGATAGACTATACGTTAGAACACACAATAATAAGCCTTAACAAATTCAAGAAGATTGAAATCATATCAAGCATCTTAGATAAAAATGGCATGAAACCAGAAATCAACTACAATAAAAAACTCAAAAACATTCAAACACATGTAGGCTAAATAGCATCTTATTTAAAAATGGATGGATTAACAATGGGATCAAGGACTAAATAGAAAAAAGCTGGAATTGTAAATAAATGAGAATGAACACACAACTCAGAATTTATGGGGCACAGAGGAAGCAGTTCTGAGAGGGAAGTTTACAGCATTACACGCCTACCTCAAGAAATAAGATAAAGCTCAAATAAACAATAAATAACCCTACAAATAAAATAATTAGAGAGAGACAGGAATTTGGACATAAAAGTTTCAAAGAGATCAACACAGAAGACACAAGTACCCTGCCCAATAAACCTGACCCTTAGGCGATATTTCAAAAGGATTTGTCCATGAAATGAATGCTAATAGCAGGAATCTGGAGAACAAATTTCATCAATAAAAGCCATATGTGCAGTGCATTTACATTTTGGAGGTAAGTTAATGTGAAGATGAAGAGTCGGAAAGACTAGCCTTGGCCGGTGTGGCTCAGTTGGTTGAGTGTCCTCCCATGCACTGAAAGATCACCAGTCAGGGCACCTACCCAGGTTTGTCCTGGTGGGGGTGTGTATGGCAGGCAACAGATCAATGTTTTCCTCTCACATTGATGTTTCTTTCTCCTTCCTCTCTCTCTAAAAATCAATAAAAACACATTTTTTAAAAAAAGAGTTAGAAAGAGTTAATAAAAAAGCTTGTTGGGCTGACTGACACAACAGGATATAATTTTTTCCTCTCTTGAAACAAGTTGGAGTGGAAGGTGGGGATTTCATAAGGAAAGGCAGTTGGGCATAAGTATCATTAAGATAACAGGGTTTCTGTTAAGATAAGAGGAAATGAAAGTGAACCTGTTCAACAAGGTCAGCAGTGGTTCAGGCCTCATAGCAAAGTCTGATGATGGAGAGCAGGGTTGAAGGAAAAGCAGGGGTGATAGTCTATTTTTTAAGTAATAGGAGTAAATATTATAGATGCAGGAAACTAAAGACTTGAATAGGAGGCTGAAAATGAAATTTGGTACTAGTTCAGGGGAGAACAAGCTAGACCGAATCCTATTGGTTAAGGGAGTTAGAGGTGGGTGGCAGGAAGATCCCTAGTTAATAGATTTATGTATGCAGGCATAGTTTATTCCAAATAAACACTCCTGAATTTGATTAGGTAGTCAATAGAGCTGTTTCCTTTTCCAATGAATAGAAAACATTTTGTTTTGCCTGAATTCATGCTATGAACTCCATGGTAACAACAGGTCAGAAGCTCACATCTGTTTTTTCCAGGCTTCAGACATGAGAAGTATAGCCTTTTATCCCAGCTCATTCACAGTTGTTTTTAAGGAAGAGGATGTTCTCGCCATAATTCGGCAGGTTGCTTTTCCTACTCACTAGCTTCCTGACATTTGTCATTCTGTTAGAGTGAACTTAGGATGACAAATACTCTTTATAATGACCAAATATCAAATCCTCTGGCTGGGGAACATGAATATGCCTGCCCATTGTATGTCCAGTTTCTTTTGACTTCATATGTCTTATCCTTGCAAAGGCTCAATCAACCTTATCAAATAAATTCAGGATTCTCTGTAGGTTTGGGTAAGCTGATCTCACAAGAACAGAAAAAAAAAGGAAAGATTTTAGTGATGGAAATCTTATATGAATAGATCAGTAGTAGTCATTTTATATAAAAAGTATAGTGGTAGAAAAGTTATCAAGCTTCTTTGCTTCAATAAGCACCCTAGCCCTGGCTGGTTTGGTTAAGCAGACAGAGCATTGGCCTGTGGACTTAAGGGTCCTGGTTTCAATTCTGGTTAAGGGCACATGTCAGGGTTGCAGGCTCAATCCCCAGTAGGGGGTGTGCAGGAGGCAGCCCATCAATGATTCTCTCTTAATCACTGATGTTTCCATCTCTCTCTCCCTCTCCTTTGTTCTCTAAAATAAAAATAAAAATATTTTTTAACGCACTCTAATGGCATAATCTCACTGATGAGCTACTGAGTAAGGAAAAACTTGATAGTTTCCAATGTTAATTTAGGGGTGGAGGGTAGTTCTAATTTTCTGGAGCTGCCGCCATCTCCTCACCCATTTCATTGTCTGGACATGGGAATGATGTCTTAATGAATTGTTATATATTTTATATTATTAAACCTCTAATGTACAAAGACATCTTCTGTGTAATGGGTGGGGAAATCTCACACGAAGAGTAGTGTTGTTCCTGGCATCGATCCTTTGTCTAAATATGTGTTGACCACCACGTAATCAAGATGTCTAGGAAATTCAAGATGTTCACATGATTTCCTCCATACGAAGCTGAGCCAAAACTTTGGAAGTCAGAACACAGGTATGATGGGGTCCTGCTACCCTAAATTATGGCACATTGGCATATTGAATGCCTTAACCTAGTGGAGTTTGAAAAAACAATAGAATCAGGAAGGTCACTCTGACCTCTACCCTCACATTTTCCCCTTGAAAGGAGTGAAAGGTTCCCTCCCTGAATCATCCTTATCACTAGAGACAGGGAATTGGGGGTTGAGAAGGCGGTATAAACAAACCTTATTACTGCACCATTTTACTAGCCCAAACTCCTTTGTCCTGTCAATTCTTCACAAATTTGTTGTTTCTTTGTCTAAAAGGTATAAAAGTGTTCCACTCTGTGACATTTTTAGGTCTGCATACTCTTGTGAAGACTCCCACATACATGTAAAAATTTAATAAAGTTTCCATGCTTTTCTCTTGTTAATCTCTTTGTCCATTTAATTTTTAAATCCAGTCATGGGCCCTAAGAGGAGCAGAAGAACTTTTTCTCCCCTATCGGTAGAATTTGTGCCTTTCATTAAGGGTTAAATAAATCCATCTCGGATAGGGTATAAAACAGGACAAGGTCTATAAGCCCTGGGGGCACACCAGCACATACAAAGTTAGAAAACTGTATTTTATATGACACAGAGTTTTCATGTATTTATGTTTTATGTTCCTTTCCTCTTTTTGTTTTAATTGCTATTTAGAAAAGCTTCTGTGAAAAGCCCAACCTGTGTTAGCCATGCGAAGTGGGGAAGCAAAGAACTGAGTCTGTGTCCACATTTTGTCCAAAATTGAAAGGCACAGACTTCAACCAGGAGTGGCACAAACCGGCTGCCTGGAGCAGGAGGTGGACTGGGAGGAGCAGAGAGCGCTTGGCTACTTGCTGGGCCCATTTGAAGATCCCCTTACGAAATGAAAGCTTAGAAATCCTGCCTTTCCTTTACACAGGGGTTGAGCTGCTCTTTCCCAGGCAAACCCAGGCCTCTAAGTAAAAGTGTCACAGTTGCAGGAAGATTTATTGCTGACCTTTAGCTGCCTTCATTTCAGGATATTGCATACCAGACAACCTCTCCCTTTAAAAACAAAACCGCTAAATGCTTTGTGTAATAATATTTGACGACTTCCTTCTGCAACAGACATTTACTGCAGCTAGAGCTGGCCTCATGAAAACTGTTGTCAGCCGTTGCTTATCTTAAATGCAAATTTTGTGTGTTCATCTGGATTGGGCTAACACTTGAATTTCTTTTCTTTTTTAAAAAATACATTTGTATTGATTTTTTACAGAGAGGAAGGGAGAGGGATAGAGAGTTAGAAACATTGATGAGAGAGAGACGTCGATCAGCTGCCTCCTGCACGACCCCTACTGAGGATGTGCCTGCAACCAAGGTAAATGCCCTTGACCGGAATCGAACCTGGGACCTTTCAATCCGCAGGCTGACTGCTCTATCCACTGAGCCAAACCAGTCTTGGCTAACACTTGAATTTCTGACATGCGCAATGTATTTGCGTTAACTGCCACTCTTTTTCTACATCCTCTTAAAAGGATATTTTGCTCCCAGAAGAAAAGTTGCCAGGCTCCGTTTGATTGGAACAGACTTTTTTTCTGACATCAGAAATGATATTAGAGAACCGGCCAATTTGTGGTGGAGAAAGCAGTGGCATTGAGGGTGGGATGTGGGACAAGGAATACATCAGGCATGCTCAGTACAAACTTTACCCATGTTTGTTTGGTCTGCTTAGAATTGCTCATAGTCATTTTTTTTTAAATCAGATTTCTTTTCAGTTTATAAGTGGGAATGACCTTAAAAGATCAGAATGACATAGAATATTGTTGAACAAAACTTTTAATCTCAATTTTAATCATAATGTTGGTAATGTCATATAACAGATTTAATTTGTTTACAATGACACTGTAGTTCAGTGGTTCTTAACCTTTCTAATGCCGCAACCCTTTAATACAGTCTTCATGTTGTGGTGACCCCCAACCATAAAATTATTTTCGTTGCTACTTCATAACTGTCATTTTGCTACTGTTAATGAATCGTAATGTAAATATCTGTGTTTTCTAATGGTCTTAGGCGACCCACAGGTTGAGAACTGCTGCTGTAGTTGGAAAATAAGTTCTCTTCCATCTGGAGGCTGTTGCTCGGGTGAAGAAGCATGGCCAGTGTTAAGACCATCATTGGTTGGCCCTTCCCAGATGATGTTGGTTTGATTTGACTGCAGTCAGACTTGTGAAGGTTAATAGCCAGAAACACAAAAACAGTTGACTAGTTGGACTCTAGAGTGTCCAATGTTGAGGGAATCGGTTTAGTCTAATGGGACTGATAGAAAAGGAGAAGGGAGGAAGAATTGTTCATTAATTAAGCAAGCATTTAATGAGGACTTAATATAAGTTCATTGAAGCAGGTGTTACTAAGAAGTAAAGGAAAAGTTAAAGGCCTCCTCTCTTTCATAACCCAAGAACCACTTGGAGAGCCAAGACATCTGTAGCAGAAAAACCAAGTGGGAGGTCAGAGCTTTTCTGGTTAAATGACAATGCTGTGTACAGGAATTCAGGCCAAGAGAGACAACTTTAGCTGAAAGACTTTATGGGGAAGAAGGAATTTTCATCATGAACTTTGTAGTTACTAATTGTCTCTTTCCATTGAGCAGGCCTAAGAATTTTTAATATTGTAATTTTCAAGGACCATATTAGATCAACTAGCGATGGAATAGAATCCACATGGTAGTCTTATGGGTCAATAGGACTGGTGGAAGAGTTGATACTCCTATTGACCTACAACTGACAATCCTATTGACAAAATAACTGACATGATTTTTATTTATATTTACTTAATTGTGTTGATGCTCAAACCTTTGTTTTTCTTCTCAGGAAGGTATAGAATAAAGCAGAACCCTGTCTTTATGATTATGAGAATGTAAATATATACAACTAGACCTTTTCCATCTCTGCCTCATTCAGCTCTTCCTGGAGCTCAGCCGAAGGCATTTTAACACACCCCACAGTGTCTCTTTCCATAGTTGGAAATTAAAATCAGACATTTCCCTGTCAGAATGGCAACCATCAACAAATCAACAAACAACAAATGCTGGTGAGGATGTGGAGAAAAAGGAACCTTCGTGCACACACTGGTGCAGCCACTGTGGAGAACAGTATGGAGTTTCCTCAAAAAACTAAAAATGGAGCTCCCATTTGACCCAGTAATCCCACTTCTAAGAATATATCCCAAGAAACTGGAAACACCAATCAGAAAGGATTTATGCACCCCTATGTTCACAGCAACACAATTCACCATAGCTAAGATTTGTAAACAGCCTAAATGCCCATCAGCAGATGAGTGGATTAGAAAACTATGGTACATCTACACAATGGAATACTATGTTGCTATAAAAAAGGAATTCTTACCATTTGCAGCAGCATGGATGGACCTGGTGAGCATTATGTTAAGTGAAATAAGCCAGTCAATGAAAGAAAAATACCACATGATCTCACTCATGTATGGAAAATAAAGAACGTTATAACCTGGTGAATAAAAAGATAGATACAGCCGAGACCGGTTTGGCTCAGTGGATAGAGCGTCGGCTTGCAGACTGAAGGGTCCCAGGTTCGATTCCAGTCAAGGGCTTGTACCTTGCTTACGGGCGCATCTCCACTGTGGGGCGTGCAGGAGGCGGCTGATCGATGTCTCTCTCTCATCGATGTTTCTGACTTTCTGTTTCTCCCTTCCTCTCTGTAAAAAATCAATAAAACATGTTAAAAAAAAAAAAAAAGATAGATACAGAGGCAGTAAAGCACCGAACAGACTGTCAGATGACAGCGGGAAGGCTGAGGAGTGTTGGGGAGAGGGGGAACTAGATCAACCAAAGGACATGTGCATGCATATAAGCACACCAATGGACACAAGACACTGGGAGGAGGGGAGGCTGGGGGAAGCTCAATGGGGGGAAAAAAGGAGATATATGTACTAATATATATAATACTTTAAATAATAAAAAATTTTAAAAATAAATAAATAAAATCAGACATTTCTCTCTATTCTTTTAAAAATATATATATTTTATTGGATTTTTTACAGAGAGGAAGGGAAAAGGATAGAGAGTTAGAAACATCGATCAGCTGCCTCCTGCATACCCACTACTGGTGATGTGCCCACAACCAAGGTACATACCCTTGACTGGAATCGAACCTACAAGCCTTCAGTCTGCAGGCCAATGCTCTATCCACTGAGCCAGTCCAGTTAGGGCTTCTCTCCATTCTGAATAGGAACCTATTTCATGTGAAGCTGCCCAGAGCCATGTCCTTCAGAGGTTGGAAAGAAATATGCTGAAGAGTAGCATGTTAACTACATGAGGTTTCAAAATGTGGGGGGACAGGAATCCTAAGGATGTAGACAGAGCAGCAAAAGAATCTGAAGGGAATGATGACTTGTCTGACAGGAAATGCCTACCAAGTGCAGTCTCTCTTACTCCTAAAACAACGATGTAGGCCTTGCTCTCAGATGATTCTTAGTTCTTACCTGTGCTTGTGTTTTTTATGTTCTTCTATCTATTCTCTGCTCTAATAGATAAAATCACCTCCCAACTTTAGGGAAGAACTCAGGTTTGAGTTATTCTGATGGGTATGATATTCTTCTAGCTTAGTACACTTTATTTTATTTTTTAAATATATTTTATTGATTTTTTTTTACAGAAAGGGAGAAGGATAGAGAGTTAGAAACATCGATGAGAGAGAAACATCGATCAGCTGCCTCCTGCACAGCCCCGACTGGGGATGTGTCCACAACCGAGGTACATGCCCTTGACCGGAATCGAACCTGAGACCTTTCAGTCCGCAGGCCAACGCTCTATCCGCTGAGCAAACTGGTTTTGGCTAGCATAGTACACTTTATAAGCACTTGCCCTTATACAATAAATAGATGGGTCTCCCCACCTTTACAAGCAACAAATATTTCTTTCCTGTAAGACAGGATGGGGCAAAATAGGTTTCTAGTTGTGAATTCGTGAAACAGGGAGTTTATTCTTGCATTATCACTTCTTGTATTATTTTCCATATGAACAATTATAAACCTACTTTTGCCTCACCCTGCATTACTGCCAGGCCCCAGAGACATGAGGGTTCCCAGGACTCACCAGGTTTAGACTGAGCCACTGTGAGCTGCCTGATTGAAAGTGGCAAGGCTCTTTCCAACCAGAATCTGCCCTGCCCAGAGCTTTGCACTCTAAATGTTGTGGTAAGGGTTTTCTCACACACAGTAAGATGTTTCCACTTGAGAGAAAATGTTAACTGCATCAGTGAAGTAGGAGGATGTGGCACTTGGTCAGCAGTTTGTTTCTTTGTGGCTTAGAGTCAATAGTGACCAGATTCTCAGCTTTTTCTTTCTGGCAGCAAGACTGCTGGTCCAAAATGTAGCTTAAAAAACATTTATATATACACAATATGTGTATGTCTCTTTCTTTAAATTCCCTCTTGCGGAGTCCTTATTCCTCCCTACTCATCCTCTTTTTCAATATCCCGGTGCATTTGTTTTAAAGAACTATAAATAAAATTAAAAAAAAGCCCTCCCCATTAAATTAGCTATAAAAGGCACAGATATATATATTTGTTTATTTTTTATTTTTGGTGGGAAAGATGCCTTTCCCACAGGTTCCTCTGGTTTGCAAATGACAAAGGACTTGCTTAGCACAAATGTCTTTGGGTGGGCTGGTCACATTCAGGGATGCCAGAAACAGGAAAGGGCTGCTATTTCTACTCTGGAATAGTTGGTATTTTGGCTCTGCATCAGCTATGCTTAAATTAACAAGAAATTGAATGTCTTCGTGTCTTCACTGTCCATAGTTTGTTCCAGCTGTAATATAATAATGCTTCCAGATTTTGGAACAAAATTTAATTGCAACCCTTAGTTGTGGAACGAGGAGAAGTTCCAAAGCAATTTGATGTGGATAGCATGAATAAATGGCTGTCACATGATGTTTGTGTAAACTGATGGCATTTCTCTTCTTTATCAGAGCTGGCTGAGTTTGGATATTTAAAGGTGATATCATCCCAGTATAGCATGCTGTAGTCCTAAATCAACTGATAACTTAACAACGTTTCTTCTCTCTAGAAGATACCCCCCCCCCAAAGAAAAAATAAATTCATTGCCAACTTTCTCATTTTTTCCAGGAATATTGGGGGGATTCTATAAATCAAAGAACAGTTTATAGGCCTTGATGTGTCCAAACACTTTTTAGAAGTTGTTAGTTAGTAATGACATCCTTTCTTTTTATGCTTAGATTTTTTTAAATTTAATAAATCTTTGTTGTTCAGATTATTACAATTGTTCCTCTCCCCCCCCCCATACCTCCCCTTCACTCGGTTCCCACCCCGCCCTCTGCCCTTACCTCTCCTGCACTGTCCTCATCCATAGGTGTAAGATTTTTGTCCAGTATCTTCCCCCCCCTGAGAATTGTCAGTCCATTCCCTTTCTATGCCCCTGATTCTAATATTCACTGTGGAGGGGCAAGGACCAGACTGTGTTCCCCCCATAAGGAATTGAATTAAGGTCAGGGTGACCTCAGGCCTGGAGGCAGTAAA
Source organism: Lasiurus borealis (assembly GCA_004026805.1). Lineage (NCBI taxonomy): Eukaryota > Metazoa > Chordata > Mammalia > Chiroptera > Vespertilionidae > Lasiurus > Lasiurus borealis. Next base: position 3,641 of record PVJN01042387.1, on the reverse strand, counting down.
ACCAGGAACTGTTGGTTTTAGTACACAAACACCAGGTACCTGAAGCACACCCAGCTCTGAGAAACCACAGGGTCGTACAAACGACCCCTAAGAAGGACATCTGCATTCCAAGCTGCTTGCTTAATCAGAGTTTAGATAAAGAGTAATGCTTAGCCAATTAAAGTTAGCCAAGTCCTCCTGCGCTGAGGATAAAAGGCATTTGCTGCAGAAGTTCAGGGCTCTCATGCTTCCCTGCTGTGTCAGTGGAACCGTGAGCCCAGACTCGAGTTCGTAATAAAGGCTTCCTAAATTTTCCAATTGGCTGTCTGGTGGTCGTCTTTCGCATGTGGGTTCGAGTCCCACCTGGGTTGCCCCACAACATCACCAGTTTATTGTGTTCATTAGATTGTTAATTCACTTGATTTTTAGATTCACTTTTTGACAGATATGTATTTGTTATTCATAATTTTTATCTTTATCTTTTTCTTATTCTTCCTCTTAAAAAGTACCTTTCAGCATTTCATATAATACTGGTTTGGTGGTGATGAACTCCTTTAGCTTTTTCTTGTCTGTGTAACTCTTTATCTGCCCTTCAATTCTGAATGATAGCTTTGCTGGGTAGAGTAATCTTGGTTGTAGGTTCTTGCTATTCATTACTTTGAATATTTCTTGCCACTCCCATCTGGCCTGCACAGTTTCTGTTGATAAATCAGCTGACAATTATATGGGTGCTTCCTTGTAGATAATTAACTGTTTTTTCTCTTGCTGCTTTTAAATTCTCTTTGTCTTTTGCTCTTGGCATTTTAATTATGATGTGTCTTAGAGTGGTTCTCTTTAGATTCCTTTTGTTTGAGGTTCTGTGCACTTCCTGTGCACTTGTAAGTCTATTTCTTTCACCAGATGGGGGAAGTTTTAGGTCATTATTTCTTCAAATAGGTTTTCAGTAACTTTCTTTCTCTCTTCTTCTGGCACCTCCATAATTCTGATGTTGGTACGCTTGAAGTTGTCCCAGAGGCTCCTTACACTATCTTCAAATTTTTGGATTATTTATTTTTTTCTTTTCCAGTTGAGTGGTTTTTTCTTCTTTGTATTTCAAATTTTTGACTTGATTTTTGCATTCCTCTTGTCTGCTATTAGGACTCTGTATATTATTTTTTATTTCAGTCAGTGTATGTTTAATTCCTAGTTGGTCCTTTTTCATATCCTCGAGAGTTTCACTAAATTTACCAGCCTTTTCTAGGAAATTCTTGAAAAACCTTATAACCATGATTTTGAACTCTATATCCAGTCACTTGCTTTCCTTCATTTCTTTTGTTTGTGATCTCTTTTTTTGTTTCTGCATTTTCACTGCTTCCCTGAGTTGATGGAGTAGTTTTGTGTGGTAGGTGTCCTATATGGCCCAGTGGCTGAGCCTCCCCAGTTACCTGAGGTAGACACTCTTGGTGCACTCCTTTGTATACTGTGTGTATAGCCTTGTTATAGTTAAGTCTTGATTGTTGTTGGTATCACTGGGAGGAATTGATCTCCCGGCTAACTGGCTGTGAGAATCAGCTGTGTCTACACCAGAAGAACTTCTGTGTGGAAACACCCTTCTGGGACAGACTTTCAAAATTGCAAAAAGCATCTGTGCTCAGCTTGGATGGGGCGGAATCTCAGGGCGGGGCAGACAGCCTTGGCTTCCTGTCAGCCCTGCCCTATGAGGTCTCTGGGTCTCAGTGTCCTTTGGTAATCACTGTAAGCACCTCTGAGAGAGAGCCACCCTCGAATTTCACCTGCTGCCAGACAGTCCATTTTCTACCTGAATTAGTCTGGGTTCCCAGGAATTGGAGTTCGGTGCAGTTGGGAACTTCCATCTTCCTCCCGCTTTAGAAAGCCAGCCGCACACTCAGCAGTTTTGTGTACTCAGCCACCTGTCCTCTACATGTACTTACGCAGCTCCGTACCTCAGCCTTTTGCAGCTCCTCTTATTCTCAATGTGCTTTCCTCTTTCCTTCTAGTTGTAGAATTTCCACTCAGCCAGCTTTCCTGTGGTTCTGGATAGTATCCATTTTGTCTTTTAGTTATAGTTTTGTTATTGTTGTGTGAGTCAGCAGTTTATATGTTTACCTATATCACCATCTTGGTTTTCTCCTAGTACAGACATCTTAATACCTTATATCTTTCCACAGTCTGTAGTATAGGTCATTCACTAAATGCCATGGTGCTGATGACTCAGGAAATTCTCAAATTTGTGATGTCAGCAGTTGCACTTGACTTGATGTCCTAATCCCCCTGCACACTTACAGATATGGTACATTTGAGTCTATGGCAGAAGTTAGATTCCAGTATCAGCTTCAGGTTAATTGAAGACCAAAAAAACAACAACAACAACAACAACAACAAAAAACCCTGCTTCTCTCCCCTTCAGGCTGCTGCTGAGCAACCAACCCTGGAGCATCCCAAGGGCAGAGGCAGCCGGATGGGTTAGACACTCTACTACAGGGACTCTGCAGAGCAGCACAGCCTATAATTCCCAAAGTGAGAGTCCAGGGGGGAAAGGGGAAATAAATAGGCCTCACTGAAGTACATTTTACCAGCTGTAGCTCCCTTTGGAAGAAACCAGCTCAAAATATCTCTGGGAGTTACTGAAGTTAAAAGAGTCCAGCGTTTAGCCCATGAGGTTAGGCAAATTTAGAGGGAAGATACAATTTAGTTGAAATATTCTTAACATGGCCAAAGTCACTGCCCGAACAGGCAATTATCTGGAGGAAAGCTTTACAAGTGTGGTCTGTGTGTAATTGGGGGATTTAAAGTCTGGCCTTTAGAAAAAATTGTTCCCAGTGGTGACCATCTCATGAGCCAAAGTGAGAGTTGCCAAGCAATGAGAGAAACAAAGGCAAGTTCCAAGAAGTTCATTAAAACCCACAGCTGCAGGGCGTTGCTCAACTGTCTCCACCCTAGTGGAGGAGACATACTCAGTCAGAGCTGATCCCTCTTCTCTGTCTCTGCCTTCCCCACATCACACCCCTCTGAGTTCCTACAGCATTCTGTTGACACTGTTAGCTTTAGCATGGACTACATTTAGCCTTGTACCATAGCCTTGAGCAAGTCTGTTTCCCAATTAGATCACCAGCACCATGAAGGCAGGACTCCTGTCTTATTTGTCTTCTTACTATCTTAGTGCCTAACACAATCTTTCTATACATAATACATTGAATGTGAATTGCATATTAATTATCTCTGCCTTTTGAAGTTCTAGCCTTGCTTTAAGGCCTATCTCAAATGCTCCCACTTTCAAGAAGTCTTTTCTGATCTCTGATGTGTTGTCATTTCTCTTTCGATTCCTACACACTTCCCTGTACCACTTCTATAGCACTCAATTTGCCTTGATTGTAGTTATTCTAGTTTGGCCTTAACTTGTGCTCCTTTGGGATAGGAACTGTATATGTCTTCTTTGGTTCTATATCTTTGGGTACAAAGTCTTACACATAGTTAAGACTCATTCATTTATTCATTCATTTATTCATTCATTCCATAAATATAACTATGTGGCATGTGTCCTAGGACCAGGATATAAAGCAAATAAAATACACGTGGCTTTTATTCTCATTGAGCATAATGTATCAAGGGGGATTTTGACAAGGAAAGAGGAAAGCAAAGCTTAGTGCTTTGACATGATACAG